>JAYESA010000007.1:155966281-156091281 GCA_036927795.1 Iris macrosiphon
CTGGAATCACTACTGGCATCACCTACAGGCATCACTATAGGCATCACTCATATTTCTGGCTGGACTCATACTTGATTTATGTGTCGGGTCTTGGATTCACTTGTATTAGTCGGGGCGGGAAAATACTCGAGTAGACATGTAAACATTCCCATCTGAAATTATCAGGAATCACTCCCTCTGGTCTAATCTGGAATGATAGCAGCCGCGCACCCAGTGCGCAGTGAGCCGTACTTACCCCTAGCCGTTTATATGTCGAAACAAGTATTTCAAAGACACCGAGTTCATTCTTTATAGTCTGGACTCTCTTGCATTTCTTGCTGGTCTCACTTATAGTTTCTGGACTTGACTCTTTATATATATTTTATGCTGGACTCACTACACGTTCTGGTGCACGGACTTGACCTTAGTTTAGATTTCTTGTATCTTACAGTTATTACTATCTTGCTCTGATATTCATGCATCTTTACCTTTATGCACCAGTGATATGTATATTTCTTGTTCCATACTTTATTTCATTCTCTTTGCTACTTGCTATAATTATTTTATAGTTTTTATCATTTAAATGGAACTGCTGTTAGAGATGTACTTGCTCTAGTCCTGACTGGACATATTTTTCCAGAGTATCCGGAGGATTGGTGTCCAATATTTTATGGACCTGAGCCTGTCGATGGTGCAGACAGGGACCCTCTAGATTAGGAGTGATTTTTGGGTTGGTAGCCGGGATCACTAGGACCTTGTTGTTGTTTATTAGCTTTTGGCACAGGATTTGTCTCCGGTTTTGGATTGAGACCTTGTATTGTATATGATTTTGGATGTTGTATTATTATTATTGATGTTGTGGTTGTTGTAGTAGTTGTTGTTGGTTAGACTTTATAGCTGTTAGTTTTCTGTGTTATCTTATCGTGCTTAGATTCGTGATTGAGTATATTGTAATTATCATTATGATATTGCTCCTCCGTTTGGAGTTGAGATCTTGTCAGGTTTATTATTGATTGTGTGAGATTGTTAGCTAGATAGTTGATCTAGACAGCGCTCTACCGCCGATGCTGCGGCGTAGGCTGTGTAACACCCTGTTCCGCTCAAGCGGACTGCCGTCTCAATCGGCAATCGTGCAGCTGTCCCGACCTGCTTTGCCTCGATCAAGAAGCAAAGGATATCCAGACTTGTCCCTACAGGAATCTGGCTTGGACTTTTAGAGGCTCGCTCAGACGTATCGCTCTACCGAGGCGAATCATCGCTAAGGTGGGTGGCTACGGTGAACTTGTCTTTGCTTAGCTAGCACATATAAAATCTGGAATATTTATGCTAGTCGCTAGGTGATTCACCCCTGCATGCTAATAAATCCAACGCACCTAGCTAAGGGAATAATCCTAACCTGTATTGCTATGCTAGAACATGGAAAAAGGAAATACTGCTTATATTCAGACCCTCGCATGCTAAGTCCCTTAACGGTTTCATCTCTCGGACTACCTTCGGGCCCGAGCAACGTGTCTGCTTATGTTCCTAGAAATGCATGCTTGTCTGCTTGATTGTTGCCATGTTTTCATCCAAATCCCGGGAGACTACTACGTAGTCGTTCCGTGACTGAACGAGCCTGCAAGTATCCTGGACCGTTAGGTCACCTGGCAGCCCCGAACCAGGGGAATGCATCGAGCAAGTTATTCACTGTACAGATTCAAGTATCTCTTGTACTCGTGTTCTTGTGTGCACTCGTGTTCTCTTGTTCTAGTGCACTCTTGTTCTCGTGTATCTCGTGATAATTGATTGCCCAAAAGAAAGTGCATGTCGCGGACAACTCAGAAATGAGGTATAGTTCCACGGACGGTCTCCGGGGCACTGGGGCCGCTCCGATCCGGATGGAACTCACGTTATAGTACAGTCCATTACGCTGGACGAGATGGCATGTAGCGCTCCTTGTTCATTCGTTGCATACCATTCTCTCCAGTGACTGAACCGTATTGTACAGTCCATTGTGCTGGACGAGATCCATTCTCTCCAGTGACTGAATCGTATTGTATAGTCCATTGTGCTGGACGGGATGGCATGTAGCACCCCTTGTACTTGCTGTATACCATTACCGCCAGTGACTATCGTCCTTTATGGCTATGCCAGCGACTCCTGTTCATATAGATAAGTCATCCTCGCTTAGCGGCTATCCGCATGCGAGTCACTGCATCGCATCAAGAACAACTAAACACCTGAACGATCATGTTAAAATGACCCTCCTGTTTGCATATACTTGCCTCCTGAATGCTTATACATGCCCGTGCTTGAATTAATCATGTTTGCCTTGGACAGGGAAGAATAAATGGTAAGTTGGTAAGTCTCGCCGTGTTCCCTCAAACATCGCACGACGCACTGCCCGACACGTTAAGCTATTCAATGTTTGCATGAAACTGATCCTAAGGCAACTAGAAAGACAACTTAATAGTTGTGCACAGAACCTGTATTACGTGTTTGGATTTGTCGAGCGGGCGAGTAGCTTCCCCACCAGTGCATTCAATGTACTGATAATCCACTAGTTTGATATGCAGGGTGCGGAAGAACCTCGTATGGTGCGGACTCCTCCTTCGTGCGTGCTAAGGCCAGGAGTTCCCTCTGAAGCCTTGCAACGGTGCGTCCGGGACTGAAGCACATATACAAGACATAAGTTGTGAACATCGCCTGACCATCACCTGTATAAATCATTCCACAGTTGTAGCCACTTGGCACGCTTTTACTGTTTCAGAGAGAGAGGCTTGAGCGACTTGTAATCTCGGCTATACGCCGCCTGTAACACTTGTTCATATCAATAAAGAGATTACTTTACTTGTTTCAATGCTTCCGCTATATTTGTCGACTCAGTGAACCTGTTACCGATCGCCTATGCGTTCATGACTCCGCTGCACTCGGACAATCTGTGCGACTCTGTGGCTTAGAACTCTAACCGCCAGCCAATGAACCATGGCCTTGCACGGGCGTGGCTCACGCTCGTGCGGCATCACGACCGGATGGGTTAAGCGATCGTTCCGCGGGAGCGCTGGCGAGGGTGATTCCCGCCTAGCGGGAACGGCCGATTTGCCTGCGGGAGATCGGGGCATGACATGTTGGTATCAGAGCCTGGCTTCTACGCCTTTGGACTTCGATTCGATATCTCTGTTTCGAAAGCTCGTTCGTGGGTTATGTGCACGCTCTCTCTCAATGCCTCGATGGGATGTTCCAACAAAAAGTCTAAATACTTTCAAAATATGTTTTGAATGATATGCTTGCTTGTCTGGTTGTATGCTGCGAGTGGCCTTTGTGCCAACCTGTGCGAACCATTGAGAGTATCGCTAGTAGCTTGTCCGAGATTTTCACTAACCCTAAGTTTGGTTGAATGCATCTATTCGAGGGACGCCTTGAACTAGTGCACCATCCAAGACTTAAGAAAAGGTGAAACTCGAGTGTTGAGACTTCGCTATCACTAAGCTGGTTGACGTGTTCACACTAGAAATGCATGTCGAAGGTGCGCTCGATCCAGTCTAAGCGATATGTTGATTTTGAAGCTTGTGCAAGTGAAGATCCAAATGAACAAGTACAAACGACTTGTCTAGGATTGTCTCAACCCTAGATTTCTGCTTGTCCTTAGTAAGTCTCGAGGACGAGACTTTTTCTAAGTTGGGTAGGATGTAACACCCTGTTCCGCTCAAGCGGACTGCCGTCTCAATCGGCAATCGTGCAGCTGTCCCGACCTGCTTTGCCTCGATCAAGAAGCAAAGGATATCCAGACTTGTCCCTACAAGAATCCGGCTTGGACTTTCAGAGGCTCGCTCAGACGTATCGCTCTACCGAGGCGAATCATCGCTAAGGTGGGTGGCTACGGTGAACTTGTCTTTGCTTAGCCAGCACATATAAAATCTGGAATATTTATGCTAGTCGCTAGGTGATTCACCCCTGCATGCTAATAAATCCAACGCACCTAGCTAAGGGAATAATCCCAACCTGTATTGCTATGCTAGAACATGGAAAAAAAAATACTGCTTATATTCAGACCCTCGCATGCTAAGTCCCTTAACGGTTTCATCTCTCGGACTACCTTCGGGCCCGAGCAACGTGTCTGCTTATGTTCCTAGAAACGCATGCTTGTCTGCTTGATTGTTGCCATGTTTTCATCCAAACCCCGGGAGACTACTACGTAGTCGTTCCGTGACTGAACGAGCCTGCAAGTATCCTGGACCGTTAGGTCACCTGGCAGCCCTGAACCAGGGGAATGCATCGAGCAAGTTATTCACTGTACAGATTCAAGTATCTCTTGTACTCGTGTTCTTGTGTGCACTCGTGTTCTCTTGTTCTAGTGCACTCTTGTTCTCGTGTATCTCGTGATAATTGATTGCCCAAAAGAAAGTGCATGTCGCGGACAACTCGGAAACGAGGTATAGTTCCACGGACGGTCTCCGGGGCACTGGGGCCGCTCCGATCCGGATGGAACTCACGTTATAGTACAGTCCATTGCGCTGGATGAGATGGCATACAGCGCTCCTTGTTCATTCGTTGCATACCATTCTCTCCAGTGACTGAACCGTATTGTACAGTCCATTGTGCTGGACGAGATCCATTCTCTCCAGTGACTGAATCGTATTGTATAGTCCATTGTGCTGGACGGGATGGCATGTAGCACCCCTTGTACTTGCTGCATACCATTACCGCCAGTGACTATCGTCCTTTATGGCTATGCCAGCGACTCCTGTTCATATAGATAAGTCATCCTCGCTTAGCGGCTATCCGCATGCGAGTCACTGCATCGCATCAAGAACAACTAAACACCTGAACGATCATGTTAAAATGACCCTCCTGTTTGCATATACTTGCCTCCTGAATGCTTATACATGCCCGTGCTTGAATTAATCATGTTTGCCTTGGACAGGGAAGAATAAATGGTAAGTTGGTAAGTCTCGCCGTGTTCCCTCAAACATCGCACGACGCACTGCCCGACACGTTAAGCTATTCAATGTTTGCATGAAACTGATCCTAAGGCAACTAGAAAGACAACTTAATAGTTGTGCACAGAACCTGTATTACGTGTTTGGATTTGTCGAGCGGGCGAGTAGCTTCTCCACCAGTGCATTCAATGTACTGATAATCCACCAGTTTGATATGCAGGGTGCGGGAGAACCTCGTATGGTGCGGACGCCTCCTTCGTGCGTGCTAAAGCCAGGAGTTCCCTCTGAAGCCTTGCAATGGTGCGTCCGGGACTGAAGCACATATACAAGACATAAGTTGTGAACATCGCCTGACCATCGCCTGTATAAATCATTCCACAGTTGTAGCCACTTGGCACGCTTTTACTGTTTCAGAGAGAGAGGCTTGAGCGACTTGTAATCTCGGCTATACGCCGCCTGTAACACTTGTTCATATCAATAAAGAGATTAATTTACTTGTTTCAATGCTTCCGCTATATTTGTCGACTCAGTGAACCTGTTACCGATCGCCTATGCGTTCATAACTCCGCTGCACTCGGACAATCTGTGCGACTCTGTGGCTTAGAACTCTAACCGCCAGCCAATAAACCATGGCCTTGCACGGGCGTGGCTCACGCTCGTGCGGCATCACGCCCGGATGGGTTAAGCGATCGTTTCGCGGGAGCGCTGGCGAGGGTGATTCCCGCCTAGCGGGAACGGCTGATTTGCCTGCGGGAGATCGGGGCGTGACATGTTGGTATCAGAGCCTGGCTTCTACGCCTTTGGACTTCGATTCGATATCTCTGTTTCGAAAGCTCGTTCGTGGGTTATGTGCACGCTCTCTCTCAATGCCTCGATGGGATGTTCCAACAATAAGTCTAAATACTTTCAAAATACGTTTTGAATGATATGCTTGCTTGTCTGGTTGTATGCTGCGAGTGGCCTTTGTGCCAACCTGTGCGAACCATTGAGAGTATCGCTAGTTGCTTGTCCGAGATTTTTACTAACCCTAAGTTTGGTTGAATGCATCTATTCGAGGGACGCCTTGAACTAGTGCACCATCCAAGACTTAAGAAAAGGTAAAACTCGAGTGCTGAGACTTCGCTATCACTAAGCTGGTTGACGTGTTCACACTAGAAATGCATGTCGAAGGTGCGCTCGATCCAGTCTAAGCGATATGTTGATTTTGAAGCTTGTGCAAGTGAAGATCCAAATGAACAAGTACAAACGACTTGTCTAGGATTCCCTCAACCCTAGATTTCTGCTTGTCCTTAGTAAGTCTCGAGGACGAGACTTTTTCTAAATTGGGTAGGATGTAACACCCTGTTTCGCTCAAGCGGACTGCCGTCTCAATCGACAATCGTGCAGCTGTCCCGACCTGCTTTGCCTCGATCAAGAAGCAAAGGATATCCAGACTTGTCCCTACAGGAATCCAGCTTGGACTTTCAGAGGCTCGCTCAGACGTATCGCTCTACCGAGGCGAATCATCGCTAAGGTGGGTGGCTACGGTGAACTTGTCTTTGCTTAGCCAGCACATATAAAATCTGGAATATTTATGCTAGTCGCTAGGTGATTCACCCCTGCATGCTAATAAATCCAACGCACCTAGCTAAGGGAATAATCCCAACCTGTATTGCTATGCTAGAACATGGAAAAAGGAAATACTACTTATATTCAGACCCTCGCATGCTAAGTCCCTTAACGGTTTTATCTCTCGGACTACCTTCGAGCCCGAGCAACGTGTCTGCTTATGTTCCTAGAAACGCATGCTTGTCTGCTTGATTGTTGCCATGTTTTCATCCAAATCCCGGGAGACTACTACGTAGTCGTTCCGTGACTGAACGAGCCTGCAAGTATCCTGGACCGTTAGGTCACCTGGCAGCCCCGAACCAGGGGAATGCATCGAGCATGTTATTCACTGTACAGATTCAAGTATCTCTTGTACTCATGTTCTTGTGTGCACTCGTGTTCTCTTGTTCTAGTGCACTCTTGTTCTCGTGTATCTCGTGATAATTGATTGCCCAAAAGAAAGTGCATGTCGCGGACAACTCGAAAATGAGGTATAGTTCCACGGACGGTCTCCGGGGTACTGGGGCCGCTCTGATCCGGATAGAACTCACGTTATAGTACAGTCCATTACGCTGGACGAGATGGCATGCAGCGCTCCTTGTTCATTCGTTGCATACCATTCTCTCCAGTGACTGAATCGTATTGTACAGTCCATTGTGCTGGACGAGATCCATTCTCTCCAGTGACTGAATCGTATTGTATAGTCCATTGTGCTGGATGGGATGGCATGTAGCACCCCTTGTACTTGCTGCATACCATTACCGCCAGTGACTATCGTCCTTTATGGCTATGCCAGCGACTCCTGTTCATATAGATAAGTCATCCTCGCTTAGCGGCTATCCGCATGCGAGTCACTGCATCGCATCAAGAACAACTAAACACCTGAACGATCATGTTAAAATGACCCTCCTGTTTGCATATACTTGCCTCCTGAATGCTTATACATGCCCGTGCTTGAATTAATCATGTTTGCCTTGGACAGGGAAGAATAAATGGTAAGTTGGTAAGTCTCGCCGTGTTCCCTCAAACATCGCACGACGCACTGCCCGACACGTTAAGCTATTCAATGTTTGCATGAAACTGATCCTAAGGCAACTAGAAAGACAACTTAATAGTTGTGCACAGAACCTGTATTACGTATTTGGATTTGTCGAGCGGGCGAGTAGCTTCCCCACCAGTGCATTCAATGTACTGATAATCCACCAGTTTGATATGCAGGGTGCGGGAGAACCTCGTATGGTGCGGACGCCTCCTTCGTGCGTGCTAAGGCCAGGAGTTCCCTCTGAAGCCTTGCAACGGTGCGTCCGGGACTGAAGCACATATACAAGACATAAGTTGTGAACATCGCCTGACCATCGCCTGTATAAATCATTCCACAGTTGTAGCCACTTGGCACGCTTTTACTGTTTCAGAGAGAGAGGCTTGAGCGACTTGTAATCTCGGCTATACGCCGCCTGTAACACTTGTTCATATCAATAAAGAGAT
This sequence comes from Iris macrosiphon, assembly GCA_036927795.1. Classification (NCBI taxonomy): domain Eukaryota; kingdom Viridiplantae; phylum Streptophyta; class Magnoliopsida; order Asparagales; family Iridaceae; genus Iris; species Iris macrosiphon. The sequence continues at coordinate 155,974,252 of JAYESA010000007.1, forward strand.
TACTTTACTTGTTTCAATGCTTCCGCTATATTTGTCGACACAGTAAACCTGTTACCGATCGCCTATGCGTTCATGACTCCGCTGCACTCGGACAATCTGTGCGACTCTGTGGCTTAGAACTCTAACCGCCAGCCAATGAACCATGGCCTTGCACGGGCGTGGCTCACGCTCGAGCGACATCACGCCCGGATGGGTTAAGCGATCGTTCCGTGGGAGCGCTGGCGAGGGTGATTCCCGCCTAGCGGGAATGGCTGATTTGCCTGCGAGAGATCGGGGCGTGACATGTTGGTATCAGAGCCTGGCTTCTACGCCTTTGGACTTCGATTCGATATCTCTGTTTCGAAAGCTCGTTCGTGGGTTATGTGCACGCTCTCTCTCAATGCCTCGATGGGATGTTCCAACAATAAGTCTAAATACTTTCAAAATACGTTTTGAATGATATGCTTGCTTGTCTGGTTGTATGCTGAGAGTGGCCTTTGTGCCAACCTGTACGAACCATTGAGAGTATCGCTAGTTGCTTGTCCGAGATTTTTACTAACCCTAAGTTTGGTTGAATGCATCTATTCGTGGGACGCCTTGAACTAGTGCACCATCCAAGACTTAAGAAAAGGTGAAACTCGAGTGCTGAGACTTCGCTATCACTAAGCTGGTTGACGTGTTCACACTAGAAATGCATGTCGAAGGTGCGCTCGATCCAGTCTAAGCGATATGTTGATTTTGAAGCTTGTGCAAGTGAAGATCCAAATGAACAAGTACAAACGACTTGTCTAGGATTGCCTCAACCCTAGATTTCTGCTTGTCCTTAGTAAGTCTCGAGGACGAGACTTTTTTTAAGTTGGGTAGGATGTAACACCCTGTTCCGCTCAAGCGGACTGCCGTCTCAATCGGCAATCGTGCAGCTGTCCCGACCTGCTTTGCCTCGATCAAGAAGCAAAGGATATCCAGACTTGTCCCTACAGGAATCCGGCTTGGACTTTCAGAGGCTCGCTCAGACGTATCGCTCTACCGAGGCGAATCATCGCTAAGGTGGGTGGCTACGGTGAACTTGTCTTTGCTTAGCCAGCACATATAAAATCTGGAATATTTATGCTAGTCGCTAGGTGATTCACCCCTGCATGCTAATAAATCCAACGCACCTAGCTAAGGGAATAATCCCAACCTGTATTGCTATGCTAGAACATGGAAAAAGGAAATACTGCTTATATTCAGACCCTCGCATGCTAAGTCCCTTAACGGTTTCATCTCTCGGACTACCTTCGGGCCCGAGCAATGTGTCTGCTTATGTTCCTAGAAACGCATGCTTGTCTGCTTGATTGTTGCCATGTTTTCATCCAAATCCCGGGAGACTACTACGTAGTCGTTTCGTGACTGAACGAGCCTGCAAGTATCCTGGACCGTTAGGTCACCTGGCAGCCCCGAACCAGGGGAATGCATCGAGCAAGTTATTCACTGTACAGATTCAAGTATCTCTTGTACTCGTGTTCTTGTGTGCACTCATGTTCTCTTGTTCTAGTGCACTCTTGTTCTCGTGTATCTCGTGATAATTGATTGCCCAAAAGAAAGTGCATGTCGCGGACAACTCGGAAATGAGGTATAGTTCCACGGACGGTCTCCGGGGTACTGGGGCCGCTCCGATCCGGATGGAACTCACGTTATAGTACAGTCCATTACGCTGGACGAGATGGCATGTAGCGCTCCTTGTTCATTCGTTGCATACCATTCTCTCCAGTGACTGAACCGTATTGTACAGTCCATTGTGCTGGACGAGATCCATTCTCTCCAGTGACTGAATCGTATTGTATAGTCCATTGTGCTGGACGGGATGGCATGTAGCACCCCTTGTACTTGCTGCATACCATTACCGCCAGTGACTATCATCCTTTATGGCTATGCCAGCGACTCCTGTTCATATAGATAAGTCATCCTCGCTTAGCGGCTATCCGCATGCGAGTCACTGCATCGCATCAAGAACAACTAAACACCTGAACGATCATGTTAAAATGATCCTCCTGTTTGCATATGCTTGCCTCCTGAATGCTTATACATGCCCGTGCTTGAATTAATCATGTTTGCCTTGGACAGGGAAGAATAAATGGTAAGTTGGTAAGTCTCGCCGTGTTCCCTCAAACATCGCACGACGCACTGCCCGACACGTTAAGCTATTCAATGTTTGCATGAAACTGATCCTAAGGCAACTAGAAAGACAACTTAATAGTTGTGCACAGAACCTGTATTACGTGTTTGGATTTGTCGAGCGGGCGAGTAGCTTCCCCACCAGTGCATTCAATGTACTGATAATCCACCAGTTTGATATGCAGGGTGCGGGAGAACCTCGTATGGTGCGGACGCCTCCTTCGTGCGTGCTAAGGCCAGGAGTTCCCTCTGAAGCCTTGCAACGGTGCGTCCGGGACTGAAGCACATATACAAGACATAAGTTGTGAACATCGCCTGACCATCGCCTGTATAAATCATTCCACAGTTGTAGCCACTTGGCACGCTTTTACTGTTTCAGAGAGAGAGGCTTGAGCGACTTGTAATCTCGGCTATACGCCGCCTGTAACACTTGTTCATATCAATAAAGAGATTACTTTACTTGTTTCAATGCTTCCGCTATATTTGTCGACACAGTGAACCTGTTACCGATCGCCTATGCGTTCATGACTCCGCTGCACTCGGACAATCTGTGCGACTCTGTGGCTTAGAACTCTAACCGCCAGCCAATGAACCATGGCCTTGCACGGGCGTGGCTCACGCTCGTGCGGCATCACGCCCGGATGGGTTAAGCGATCGTTCCGCGGGAGCGCTGGCGAGGGTGATTCCCGCCTAGCGGGAACGGCTGATTTGCCTGCGAGAGATCGGGGCGTGACATGTTGGTATCAGAGCCTGGCTTCTACGCCTTTGGACTTCGATTCGATATCTCTGTTTCGAAAGCTCGTTCGTGGGTTATGTGTACGCTCTCTCTCAATGCCTCGATGGGATGTTCCAACAATAAGTCTAAATACTTTCAAAATACGTTTTGAATGATATGCTTGCTTGTCTGGTTGTATGCTGCGAGTGGCCTTTGTGCCAACCTGTGCGAACCATTGAGAGTATCGCTAGTTGCTTGTCCGAGATTTTTACTAACCCTAAGTTTGGTTGAATACATCTATTCGAGGGACGCCTTGAACTAGTGCACCATCCAAGACTTAAGTAAAGGTGAAACTCGAGTGCTGAGACTTCGCTATCACTAAGCTGGTTGACGTGTTCACACTAGAAATGCATGTCGAAGGTGCGCTCGATCCAGTCTAAGCGATATATTGATTTTGAAGATTGTGCAAGTGAAGATCCAAATGAACAAGTACAAACGACTTGTCTAGGATTGCCTCAACCCTAGATTTCTGCTTGTCCTTAGTAAGTCTCGAGGACGAGACTTTTTCTAAGTTGGGTAGGATGTAACACCCTGTTCCGCTCAAGCGGACTGCCGTCTCAATCGGCAATCGTGCAGCTGTCCCGACCTGCTTTGCCTCGATCAAGAAGCAAAGGATATCCAGACTTGTCCCTACAGGAATCCGGCTTGGACTTTCAGAGGCTCGCTCAGACGTATCGCTCTACCGAGGCGAATCATCGCTAAGGTGGGTGGCTACGGTGAACTTGTCTTTGCTTAGCTAGCACATATAAAATCTGAAATATTTATGCTAGTCGCTAGGTGATTCACCCCTGCATGCTAATAAATCCAACGCACCTAGCTAAGGGAATAATCCCAACCTGTATTGCTATGCTAGAACATGGAAAAAGGAAATACTGCTTATATTCAGACCCTCGTATGCTAAGTCCCTTAACGGTTTTATCTCTCGGACTACCTTCGGGCCCGAGCAACGTGTTTGCTTATGTTCCTAGAAACGCATGCTTGTCTGCTTGATTGTTGCCATGTTTTCATCCAAATCCCGGGAGACTACTACGTAGTCGTTCCGTGACTGAACGAGCCTGCAAGTATCCTGGACCGTTAGGTCACCTGGCAGCCCCGAACCAGGGGAATGCATCGAGCAAGTTATTCACTGTACAGATTCAAGTATCTCTTGTACTCGTGTTCTTGTGTGCACTCGTGTTCTCTTGTTCTAGTGCACTCTTGTTCTCGTGTATCTCGTGATAATTGATTGCCCAAAAGAAAGTGTATGTCGCGGACAACTCGGAAATGAGGTATAGTTCCACGGACGGTCTCTGGGGCACTGGGGCCGCTCCGATCCGGATGGAACTCACGTTATAGTACAGTCCATTACGCTGGACGAGATGGCATGTAGCACTCCTTGTTCATTCGTTGCATACCATTCTCTCCAGTGACTGAACCGTATTGTACAGTCCATTGTGCTGGACGAGATCCATTCTCTCCTGTGACTGAATCATATTGTATAGTCCATTGTGCTGGACGGGATGGCATGTAGCACCTGTACTTGCTGCATACCATTACCGCCAGTGACTATCATCCTTTATGGCTATGCCAGCGACTCCTGTTCATATAGATAAGTCATCCTCGCTTAGCGGCTATCCACATGCGAGTCACTGCATCGCATCAAGAACAACTAAACACCTGAACGATCATGTTAAAATGATCCTCCTGTTTGCATATGCTTGCCTCCTGAATGCTTATACATGCCCATGCTTGAATTAATCATGTTTGCCTTGGACAGGGAAGAATAAATGGTAAGTTGGTAAGTCTCGCCGTGTTCCCTCAAACATCGCACGACGCACTGCCCGACACGTTAAGCTATTCAATGTTTGCATGAAACTGATCCTAAGGCAACTAGAAAGACAACTTAATAGTTGTGCACAGAACCTGTATTACGTGTTTGGATTTGTCGAGCGGGCTAGTAGCTTCCCCACCAGTGCATTCAATGTACTGATAATCCACCAGTTTGATATGCAGGGTGCGGGAGAACCTCGTATGGTGCGGACGCCTCCTTCGTGCGTGCTAAGGCCAGGAGTTCCCTCTGAAGCCTTGCAACGGTGCGTCCGGGACTGAAGCACATATACAAGACATAAGTTGTGAACATCGCCTGACCATCGCCTGTATAAATCATTTCACAGTTGTAGCCACTTGGCATGCTTTTACTGTTTCAGAGAGAGAGGCTTGAGCGACTTGTAATCTCGGCTATACGCCGCCTGTAACACTTGTTCATATCAATAAAGAGATTACTTTACTTGTTTCAATGCTTCCGCTATATTTGTCGACTCAGTGAACCTGTTACCGATCGCCTATGCGTTCATGACTCCGCTGCACTCGGACAATCTGTGCGACTCTGTGGCTTAGAACTCTAACCGCCAGCCAATGAACCATGGCCTTGCACGGGCGTGGCTCACGCTCGTGCGGCATCACGCCCGGATGGGTTAAGCGATCGTTCCGCAGGAGCGCTGGCGAGGGTGATTCCCGCCTAGCGGGAACGGCCGATTTGCCTGCGGGAGATCGGGGCATGACAGGCTGGACGTACCCACGACTCATGTCCAATTTTTTGGGTGCGGGTCGTGACATAAGTGTTGCCCTTATCTAAAAATTCTATTTTTTAGAAATATCGTACGTGTTGGCACCTACTTCCCATAGCTGGTTTAACTTATCTATTAACGGCTGCAAGTACACTCTTCGGATTATTCGGACCAGGGATGAGGACGGTTAAGAACATAACCAGAGTCTTCATGCATATCAAAGGAGGTAGGTTGTACGGGATAACGATCACAGACCAATACGAATACTGGGAGTCCAAAAGTCTAAATGGGGTAAAACCGTCAGAGGAGAGCCCCAATCTTATATTATGCAGATCAGAAGAAAAATTGGGATACTCTCGATCGAAGTGCTTCTATGCTTCTCCATCAGATGGGTGATCCAATACTCCTTTATTCTGTTCTCGTCTGTGCCAACTTATATTTTCGGCAATCTTCTTCACCATAAACAACATCTGCAACTGCGGCATTAAAGGCAAGTAGTGCATCAAATCATTCAACTTTCTAGCACCGACAGACCTTCTTGTACCAGTTGCCTTGTAGCGTTCAGCACCACAAAATTTGTACACGTCTTCATCCTTGTCGTCTTTCTAGTACAACATATACCAGTTGCAACATGCATTAATTTTCTCGTATCCCATCCAGAGCGATCTTACCATCCTTTTATACCGATAGAAGTCTTTAGGTAACTTAGCACCCGCCGACAAGATCTCTATAATTAACTCCATCGGTCAGTTGTATCATTCTTGCGACATGTTAAAATCGAACTTGTTTCTCAACAGTCTTGTAACCACCTCAAACAGTGAACGATCCACACAACCAGGATATAATGGAGTTCTTGTATTCTCCAATAACTCCATAAACTTTGCAGCATTGAAATTCAGTGCCTCCTCAACTGCATCATGATTGTCCAGATCGAAACTAGGCCAAGGAGCATCAAAAACCATATTCATGCACCAATTATCGTAATTAGTGTAGTCATGGTCATCCATATACGTCTCCACATAAGACTCTGGATCCTATGCTAAAGACACAAGTTCTTCGTGTGAGGTCTATTGATTGTAATTCGTTGTGAAACCCCTCAAGTACAAATGATATGTCAAATCTACTTCTGGGTGATATTTCAAGTTGCGACATCTCACATACAGACCCTTAATTTTGGTGCCGTCCATGTACTGAGGGAATACCTTGACGAACTTCAGGAACTGCTATACCCCCTGCATGAATTCATCCCGCACACCGTACATGTCATTAGGATGATGGTTGTATATCCACGAATGATGGCGCAGGAAGTAATTTAGATCCATTTTTAGATACTTTTACTAAGATGAATAGACATCGTTCAAGTATATTATCCAAATAGAAATGGAAGGGCAATGCACTGATACTCCTATTCCTAACATTGATACTCAGGAATATCCAATTATGTTGTACACTTACTCGTCTATACACACAAAAGAATGCCCCAAAATATTGCAGGATCTGTTGAGTTAAAAATTACATCCAAACAGCCCCTAAAATTCATAACCATATACCAATACTTACTTCAGGATACTCACTTGTATCCTAGATATCCACACTTGATATTTGTACTTCACACATAGACACTCTAGGTATTACCCACTTGACATTTACACCGGTAGATATTATTTATATTGGCATTGCTGTGTCAACTCTGTATCCTAGATACTCACATTGTAGTGTATTAATGAGTGTCAACTCAGTATCCTGGATATCCACACTTGACACAATTGTTTAGGCCATGACTTTTTAAATGAAAAGTCAAGTCAAGGATATCCAGTGTCAATTTTTTTTGTCAAGGATATAGAGTTAACACTCACTGATACACTCTTGTATATTCACTCTTGACATTTACACCGGTAGATATATAGTGTCAAACCTATATATATTATGAAACAAAAAATAAAGGGCTAATTAGAGTAGGCTCGGAATTTTATACCAGCTTAGAGTTTCGGCCATGACTTTTCAATTAGAAAGTTTAGACCCTTGCTTTTTAATTAGAAAGTTTTGGCCCGGTAGATATTATTTATATTGATATTTCAAATGTCAAGTGTGGGCCCAAACATAATATCTTGACAAAAATACATACTCAAATTATTTGCTACTTAACTATCACACACACAGAGTTGACACTCACTGATATACACACACACCCCCTTACTGTACTGTGCACAAGTGTGCACTGCACAACACCTCACTTGATATCACCCGAGCTCCACCCCAGGTGCATTACAGTGTACTGCTATGCACCTATCACCCCTTGCTACAGCACTGAGTTATACTCCCCCTTTAGAGCATACACATCATAAACATGCATACTATATCTTTTTTTGGGTTGCCTTGTATAACTCTAAACTAGGATACATGATTGTAAGATTTTTTTTAACCACACACATCAATTTCTTTAACCACACATAATCAGGTCACTGCAGCACTAAGTTACACTCCCCCTTATAATCATACATAATTGACAACCAATGTATGCGTGTGTCCATGTCCGATAAAATGCTTACAGCCTTATCCTCGATACCATGTCTTAACCTTTCATATCAATGTGTCCTATAATTTTACCATACGTATCATGAGATGACATGATACAAATATATGTATGTGTGTCCGTGTCTCTCTTAGGGTTAGGGTTAGTGTCTGCATGTGTTAGTGTGTCCGCGTGTCTGAGTTAGGGTTAGTGTTCGTGTGTGTATGTGTGTCTGAGTTAGGGTTAGGGTTTACCTAAGGAGTGGGTGGCCCAGAGAGGAGGAGGAGGAGCCCGGAGAGGAGAACGAGCCCAGAGAGGAGGAGGAGGAGCTCGGTGGAGGAGGAGGAGGGGGTGCCCAGGGTCGGAGGGGGAGCACGGTTGGCGGTGGAGAATGGTCGACAGTAGGGGTCATCGGCGAGGGGTTGGGTCATGGAGGCGGGGAAAAGGAGAAAAAATAGGAAATTTTTGAGTGAGAATAGAAAAAAAGTAAAATCGGATCGTTATATGGAAAAAATTAGCGACGTCGGATCCAGACGTCGCTAATTGTCGCTATTAGGGATCCGACGTCGCTAATTGTCGCTATTAGTGACGTTTAGATAGTCGCTAAATATTGCTAATTAATAAAATATTAGCGACTGCTTGGACATTGCTAAATGTCGCCATTAAAAAATTTAGCAACGTCTTGCTACATTTATAAATGTTGCTAATTAAAAAATTAACATAGTCGGTAAACACGTCGCAAAACGTAGCTAAATCAAAAACTTTATCGACGTTTAGCGAGTTTTAAAAATATATAGCGACTATTCTTTCAAAAAATCTAAGTACAGTCACTACTAATCGCTATTCATCACAAACAACGACATACATTGATATTTATTTATGTTGTAGCTAAATTCTTTAACATTAGCGATGTTTACTAACGACGTCGCTATATGTCGTTATTTTATCATATTTTGGTAGTGGAAGATGGTTGGAGTTACTGACAGATTTTGATATTGATCTTCAGTATCATCCAAGGAAGGCCAACATCGTTGCAGATGACTTGATCAGGAGAGCATGAGCTTACTTCTTGACGGAGCAACATCACATCCTGAAGGATCTTTAGGAGATGGGCATCGAGGTAGTGTTACCTTGTGATACGGGTTTAATGGAAGGCTGAAGGTGCAGTCTACTATAGTTGAGAGGATCAGGATATTACAGTCAGGTGATGCCAGGCTTCAGTGACTAAGAGCAGATGTCACTACCACATTTTTAGGAAATAATATTTTGATCATTTCATATTTAATTAATTATTGTGCATGTTGTATATTTATTTATTATATTATTTATTTATTGTTAGATGTTAGTTTATTGTTTTGGACTTATGTTAGTAGACCTAACTAGTTTAGATTAGATCCATGGACCAACATTTAATTCTAGTTAAAATTTTGCCTAATAAGACGATTAATTAAGTTAAACCCAATAGACTAGAACCTTCCCTCCTTAATTATTTTTTTATGAGAGGCTCCAAGGAGTATTTTAGACTTTACATAGTAGCTTGGAGAGGGGGTTAAGTGGCTGGATATGTAAATAGGGAGGGAGAATTTCTCTCTCTTTATTTTTATTTTCAAATATAGATCTAGAATTTCCTTTTCTAAATTTCTTCATTCCCACATTAAATTCTACCCAAATTTCTTTCCAATTCCTTCCCAAATCATCATTGGAGGCTATTAGAGCAAGGATCTAAAAAAAAGAAGCAATGATCTATAAGGAGGAGCAAGGATCTACAAAAAGGAAGTAAGGATCTACAAGGAGGAGCAAGGATCTACAAAAAGAAAGTAAGGATCTACAAGGAGGAGCAAGGATCTATAAGTTGAAGGCTCTTTTCACTCAAATTGGACGTTTCATTGTGAATCCATCTCCTAATAGGTACAATTCAATTTTTTTCCTTTAATTAGACTCTAAATCTATTATTTAATCATTAGGAACCACCCCATATGCTAAGGCTACCCATAGGAATTAGAATTAGGTTCATAGGAGGCCTATGGAAAAAGTTATGTGGTATTTTGTGTCAATTTTGGGGGAATTTCAAGATTGACAAATCTTGTGTTTGTCAATTAGTCAATTAGGCCAAATTGACATATGTTTGATTGTGTGTGGCTTGTGTCGTATCCATAATTGGATACGTGTAGGCCGTATCCCGATAATTTGGAGATATGGATTAATTTGGGAATTTTTCTCCGACACGGGGGTTTGATCATGTCATATTTTGACACGGACACATAGATGTGTAGTTAACTTTTCGTATTGTTCATAATTATTATTTTAGACTTATTCATGTCCTTCGGGGTACGTTTGGTGGTGTGGTGGACTCGTATCCCAAGCGTATCATAGATCTAGTGTGATACGGGTGCGATGCACTCCACGTGTTTGTTTCCTTGTATTTCAATATACTTGTTTATAACTATTAGAGTATTATAATTGTATGGTTATGTATATATATGTATAGTGATATTGTGTTTATATATATATATATATATATATATATATATATATATATATATATATATATATATATATATATAACCACCAATCACCATATATATATATATATATATGATTTGTGTGTATATGTATCTCTATTGTATATATAGATATGTATATATATATAGATACGTATATGTATCTCTATTATATATATGTATATATATTGACAAGTATATATATGTATAGATAGGTGTATGTATCTAGTATTATATATATATATATATATATATATATATATATATATATATATATATATATATATATATATATATATATATATACCTACTTGTATGTATATGTGTGTGCATAGAGTGCGAGTGTGTGCGAGTGAGTATGTGTAGTGAAGAGGGGGGTCGAGCAACTGCATCAGCAACTGCAGGCAAGCACAACCGCTGCAGCCAAGCATAACAGTAAGCAGCAGCAACTCGAGGAGAAGCATAGAGCAGAAACAACATGCAGCAGCAACAGCATGCAACAGCATGTAGCAGCAACTGCAGTGGCATGCAGCAGCAGCATTAGTCAGCGGTATTAGCCAACAACAATGCAGCAACAACAGTAATGTAGCAAACAACAGTAAAGCACAGCCGTAGCCGCAACAAGAACAGAGGATAGCAGCTAGAGCAAGGTAAGGAGGTAGTTCATTTATAGTTTAGCTAGTTAGTTATGTATACATATTGTTAGACTAGTAGTTATATATATATATATATATATATATATATATATATATATATATATATATATATACAACTACTGTCTACTAGTTAGTAGTTGCATATATATATATATATATATATTGGTATGTTAGTAAGTAGTTAGTATAGTATAGTATAAGTAGTTAATGACTATTAGTTTAGAGTTTAGTGTTGTCACGACCCGCACCCGGATAATCGGACACGAGTACGTGGTTATGCCCAGCCTACACCACAGAATCGCCGGTAGAACACTGTCTGGGTTATTTCTAACTATCTAACATCTCAATAATATAATATGGTACCTGTCAATCATCTCAACTCCAAACGGAGAAGCAATATGATATCTCACAAGTATATCTAATCTCAATCACAAAATAAACTATGGAAGAATAATGCACGAATGGAATAGCGTAGGAAGAATAAGATACAATCCATAATCTGAAATAATAATACAAACTGTGAATCCACCAAAAGAATAGTCTAATACAATCCAACACAAATATAATCTAGACCTCCTCAGGCTCTGCAACTAAGTCCTCCTGGTCAATAGGAGTATCCTCTATAGGTACGTCGTCCTGTGGCCCGTAGAATGTGGGACATTGCTCTATAAGCCAGTCATCTGGAAAAATATATTCAGTCAGGATTGGAGCGAAGTGCATACCTCTGAAAGCAGTTTCAATAACATAATCGAGCATATAAATAGGTAATAGAAATAAAATATAAGATCGCTAAACATATGAATGAATGAACAAGATATACAGGTAATGTACAAGAATATAGATCAACAATATGAATATCATAATATGATGAATAACTGTAATCTAACTAACTAATGTGCCTCAGAATACAAGTTCATCATGTGATCAAGTTGGGTGAACATGATCAAGTAAGATGATTACAAGTGAGGTATGTAACCAGAATGTACACGATGAAATAATGGGGCTTTGATCACATAATCAACTTCTACTCTCCCACCCGAACTAATACCGATGGATCTAATCACGACACGCTACGAACATAAAATATAACCACTGAACACGAGCAGTGGGTGTACACGAATATCATAACCACCAAACACAAGTGGTGGGTGTACACGAATAAGCATACTGAATACGAGCAGTATGTGAACATGAAGTATCATTAATATCCAATATATACGATGAGATACAATGTACACGAGTACACGTTGAACACGGTAGGGGATAACATCTCCTGACGGGATCCATATAGTACCAGTCCGTGAAATCACTGTGTCGGGATCAATGTATACAATTCTAGAACAAGCATATATATAATATTATGAATTGAAAACTATCAAAGAAATATACTCACCTGAAGTCCTGAGCAACGTGTGTCTCTCGATGCCCAAGCTGGTGTCACACAACCTATATATGGTACGTTACATCAATACAAGGTTAGAGAATGAAAATAAGTGAAGTTGATGCAATTCTAGGTCGATACGTCATTTCTAGGTCAAACCAATAAAATCTAGGTTGCAAGAGTCTAACACTAAGTCACTAAGTCGATACACTATGAAGCTATGCTATACTAGTGTCACGTCCGTCCCAAAAATACCTAGGACTAGGACACGTAAGCATGCCAGTCGTATGAATATGGCACTCCAATATATGGAAACCATAACACACGTACGCTATAATATGAATAACAATTCACAAGTGGTAAACATATATAAATCTCAGAGCATAAATAAATCTCATCCACATAATTCATATATAATTAAATGACTAGTATCTATGAACTAGATATCAATATGAGGTATCTCAAGATGACAGTCGGATGGAAACAAATCCACTGCCGAACTAGAATGAAGAATAAACAAGACAAATAATATAAATACAACCTCTAGAGATCACGAGGCTCGAAGAGAAGACCTCTCTCAATATAAGTAGCCAGTCCGGATCCGCGTTCCTGCAAATACTCATAAACAATACACCTGGAAAGGGACCAGGTCCTCAGAGGGACGTACCAAGATACATAAAAGTATGCCATAAAGTAAATACTGTAAAACTCCAGGGTGACCTAACCATCTAAGTGAAATGCAACTTGAGGACAACTTTGAGTATATGGGAAGGTGTAGGCTAGACATATGCTGACGTAATTCACCAATCGTGACAACTGGCTAGTATATGCCACATATGCCCCCATAGGAGGGTGCTCAGTAATAACGTCCATCTCCAAAGTGCATGGCAGCAGTACAGTATATCGGCCATATTTCTCCGAAGAATGTGGCAGCAGTGTAGTATATATCGTCCATATCGCTCCGAAGAACGTGGCAGTAGTATAGTATATATCGTCTATATTACTCCGTCGAGTATGGCAGCAGTGTAAAGGAAGTGGGGTATCCCATACGCCTACAAATCGTCCTCCCCGCCCAATGATCTATGCATGTTGTATCCACAACACGCTTTAGCTACTACGCTATGGCATCATAACTCTGGCTCATAGTCTATCGTTAGAACAGTAGTCCAACCTTACAACCAAACAAGGACAATAATTGGACCATCGTACCACGATAGTCTATGCTTCGCCTACCAATAACTGCTAAGTCTTCTAACATGCATCACTATTAGCAGTTATACCCTATCCGTCGCACGCTTACACATACAGGTGTCCAACTACGTATGCAGGTCTGTGCCCTACATGAGACTCACAACACGTGTAAGAAATGTGTCAAGGCCTGTGAGTCATACCAATAACTTCACAACTTTAGGTGGGTCTACTAGACACTAGGTCAGACACAAGTCCTAACGTCAACGCCTCCGTTGACTGCACCCGAGTCTCTCTCGGGCGCGCACAGTTATATAATAATAATATGCAACTAATAATATAGAATTTAAATAGTACAACAGAGGCAAGGTATACTTGCCTGGTAAGTGGCTGTGTAGTCCCGATAACCAGCTCCAGAAGTTGCGCAGTTAAATCCAACAGGTCTCTGGGGTCAGCGTGCACAGGTACAAAAATTGGGGGTGACTGCTGCGGGTTGTCTGGCAAGGGTGACGGTGATTGAGGTTTCTAGGGTGAAGGTTAAGGGTGATACTGATATGGCGATTAGGTGATGAGGTGAGGAGGATGCTGTAGAGGGTGACTGAGATGCTAGTGATGATGGTGGTGAAGGTGATGACTAAGACGACGATGATGATAACGATATGGGTGACGATGACGATGGAAGCGATGATGATGATTACAAATGACGAAGATGGTGATGACGAGGATGATGGTGGTAATGAAGATGATGAGGCAATGATTAGGGTTTTATGTGTTGAGGATGGATGATGATGACGATGCCAAGAACGATGATGATGACGACTAGGATGAGGATGACGAGGATGATTACGTGGATGATGCTGATGATGACGACGATGTCAATGATGACGATGAGGGCTACGATAGAGGTAATGATAATGATAGTAATGGTGATGTTTGTGAAGATGATGGGAGGTGACGATGATGATTACATGATGGTGATTACGACCACGATGATTATGGTGGACGAGGATGATAAAGATGACTAGGATGATGACGTCGATGTTATTGGCGATGATAATGACGATGATGAACAAGTGATTAGGGTTAGGGTTGGTAAAGTTTCATGGTGAAGATGATGATGTATATGATGATGAAGATGCTGGTGGTGGCTACTGAACTCCGGCCAGCGAGAGGGAGGAAGGTCCGGCCAGCAAGAGGAGGACAAGAAGGAGAGGGGGCTATGGTGAACGGAGGGACATGGGGGAAACGGGGATGAAGTCAGAGAAGAAGTCGAAGAGGGTGGTGGTAATGGTGTTTGCAGGGAAGAGAGGGGCTGTGCAGGCGGGCTCTGGTCGACTCCGGTAGTGGTCGTGTGCTCGGGGTGAAGTCGAGGGGAGGCAATGGTGGTGGGGTTGGCCGAGTCTTGCTCACGCAAAGGGGGAGGAGGTGGAGTCGGGGAAGGAGGAAGAGGGAAGATGGGGGGTGATGTCGACGAGGGCTGCGGGGGTGCCGTGGTTCAGTAGTCGACTCCGACGAGGTCTCGGCTAGGCAAGGGCAGACGGTCGGGATGAACAGGAAGTCGGAGATGAACAGGAAGGGGATGGCCGGACTGAGCGGGAAGTCAGCTGCTGCTCTACGATGACTCCGGCGAGGTCTCCGGCAAGCTCAGGCGGGGGTAGGGGAAGGTGAACAGTACTTGAAGGGGGGTTGGCTGAATTGAAGTTTTTAGGTTTATTTTTGAGTTAATAAAAAAAGGAGAAAGAGGTATTTATATACATGTGAGGAAGGGTTGGTTTGACCTAGGAATTATTTTGACTTTGGTCAACGCTCTCCTTGGGATGGGCCTTGGGCTCGCTTGGGGATGTTGGGAAGGCTAGAATCCCCATTAATTAAATACAAGGATAGGTTTAATATACGGGGCGATGTGCGCTCGTTGCACATCCCAAAAATTACAGAAAAATCCACGTGAAGGGAAAATTGGATTTCTTCACGTATTGTCCAATGGTGGGGGCACCTCAATACGTTTTCATAAAAGTCCCCAACAATTAAAAAAATTGCACAAGGACGATAATTGGTTTTAATTAATTAAAATTACCGCGCACGATATTCTGGAATTAATTAGGAGTACCTGGGAATAAAATTAGGTTGGACACAAGTGTCTGGGGCATAGAAGATACAGTATAGAATATTAATAAAATTTGGGTTGTATAAAACAATCAAGGTTGTGTCTCCAATTTCGATTGGAATGCACAAGGGTACAGAGTTCAAATTTAGTTTAGAATTAATAATTAACGTCCGCGACGTTTATTGTGCGACTAAAATGTAGCACCAGAGGGCATGATTATAAGTTACACAAAGATCAGAAAGGTAGGCGGGTACGTCTAGGATAATGCTGTAAAATTTGCAGATAGGCAATGGCTAGCGTAGTGCTCCAATTAACGAAGCAACGGTAAGGTGCGCTACATGATAAAATAATGTACAGTTAAATCAAATGCCATGTTCTAAATTCTAATTGGGTTCAGACTAGCCCTAATTCCACTATATAAGCCAAGTAAACCTAATTTCGGGTGAGGGGGTTTACAACTAGCTAAGCAAAAAAGTACAACAAGGCATTTAAAGAGCCGTATCCTAAGATACACACATTTTTGAATATAAAAATAGTATTTTATATATATATTCAATTCAAATATTATAATACTAGATCAAAACAAGGAAAATACGATACCTTGGCCTTGCACCAATGTGTATCGCACCTATCTCGATACCCAAACTCAATACCTTGGGTATCGGCCCAATACCTTGGTAATACCAAGGTAACCCAAAACACTAAACAAATAGCTAATAACATATAACCCCCAAGCTAATATACTACTATAAACTAACATATACTAGCTACTATAATATATCTCAATACTATTAAAGAACTAACTATACTTCCAAACATACCTATCTACAAGATACAAATATAAATATATCTATAGTTAACTATCAACATAGATACATATATAACTAATTATATACTAACATTCTAACTAATGAAAGTAAACAACTAATCTACTAACAAAACCAAGCTAAATCAAAACCTCAACTAACTAAGTTCAAATTACCCAACCAAATACCTTGCTAACTCAATCCTTAACTAACCCATATCTAAAACTGAAACCTACTGATAGCTTAACTGACACACTGAAGCTGATTTGGATACTCTCTGATACCTGTACTGATACATAGTGTAGATGACTGAACTGCACTGGATGCAGTAACTGTGCAAGCCCGAGCCTCTCTATGGCTTGGCTGATGTTGAGGATACTGCCATTTGCCGTTCTTCAGTTGCTGATACTGTTGAAACTGAGACTACTCAAATACTGCTAAACTGCCACTACAGTTGATCTCTAATGCAGCTATACTGCCCTGGGCTCCCCTTGATGTATTAACGCTATAGGATTTCTGAATGCTTGCTCATGTAACTGCTACTTGCATTTGCTGATGTTGTTGATGCAGCTAGCTACTGCTGTTCCACTGTTGGGTGCTTGCTGCATTATCGAGCTCCTTGTGAACGCTGTGATGATGCCTGCTGCTTGTTGGCTCGAGGTTGCAGAGGTTGCTGCAGTGTGGCAGTTCCTGGATGTACTGCTCTCCTCTTTCTTGCTGGTTGTACAGTTATCTGCACAAGTACAGTTGTACAGGGCCTTAGAGCTGCAGCTGCTGCCCTTCATGCACTGATTATTGTACTGCACGATTGGTACCCGCACCTGTGTGAACTGTCCCTTTAGTTGCTGAACTGCTACTGCTACACTGAGCAGTGTGCTCGAGCACTTTTGCTCGAGGAGTCCTCTCCCCTTGACTGCTAAAAACTGAGACTCTCCTCACCACTGACACACACTCACAGCCACACTACTCATACACAAACACACAAAGACACAAACACAAATACGCATATACATATAAACACTCACACACACATAGGTAACTAGCTATATATATGTATGTATACACATATAGATATATGTTATCAAGGTATCATAACTACTTATGCATATATATATATATATATATATATATATATATATATATATATATATACCCACACATATATAAACACAATATATAAGCCAACACATATACATTTAGATCTAAACATAACTATATACACACATAGACATACACATATACATAAACTCAAATACACTATTATATACATATGTATATAACTTAATGATCATATATATATATATATATATATATATATATATATATATATATATATATATATATATATATATATATAATTACACATGCACGTATAGAAAAAAGAATAAAACATCAAACACGTGGAGTGCACTACACCCGTATCACACTAATTCTATAATACGCTTGCGATACGCCTCCGACACACAACCAAACACATCCTGGAGGACACGAGAAAGTCTAATACACTAATTATGAGCAATACAAATAGTATATACGTGTCCGTGTCACAATGTGATATGCACAAGGCCCCATGTTGGAGGAAAACTACTAAAATTAACCCGTTTCGTCAAATTGACGAGATACGGCCTACACGTATCCAATTGTGGACAACGACACTAGTCACAAATAAGTAATCAAATGTTATTTAGATTTATTAGACCCAATGACAACCACTACATGTGCCAATCTCGGAATTCTCCCAAAATTGGCACCAAAATGTACATAACTTCCATCGTAGGTCTCTGATGAACCTAAAACTAATTTCTATGGGTAGCCTATGCATGTGGATTAGTTTGTTATGGTTAAATCTCAGATCTAGAGTCTATTTAAAGGGGAAAAACTGAAATATACCTATTGGGAGATAGATTCCCAATAAAAAGTCCCCAAGTGCCAAGTAGCTCCTCTCCTTGTAGATCTTGGCCTCATCCTCCTTGCTTCTTGCTTCCTTTTTGTAGATCCTTGATGTAGAATCCTCAATAAAGAATTTAGAAATGAGATTGATGAAGAATTGGTGGATAATTGATGAGGAAAAGAAGGAAATTGGAAGAGGGAAATTGTAGATCTAATAATTTAGGAATTGGTAAAATAAAATGGTTTCTCTCTCCTTATGAAGTGGCCGGCCATATAATCCCCCTCCATGCAATATAAAATTTCACAAATACCCCCTTGGGGCCTCTCATGAAGAATTTAATTAGAGAGAAAATATTCTAGTCTAATGGTTTCTCTAATTAATCCAACCTCCTAATCTATGGGCCTAATTCATGGGCTAAATCTAAACTCATCTAAAAAGTTGGTTCATGTATCTAATAAAATATGTTAGGTCCACTACACAAGTCTAAAATAAATTTACAACTAATAATCAATAAATAATACAACAAATAATTAATCATGTATGCATAATATTTAAATACATATAATCCTAAAATTAAAATACCTATGTAAATTATCAAACTACCCTTGAATAAAAATATGGGTGATAATCCTACCCACCTTAGAAAAATTTTGTCCTCAAAATTAAGCAAGAAACTAACTACCAAAAGCAAATAATACAATATGAGAAAGAATTATACCTCACGGCTCAAACATATATGAATATCGCTCGCGCATCTCATCCTCTCGCTCCCAGGTACTCTCTCCTGGCGAGTGATGCCTCCACGCGATGCACACCAAAGGAATCATCTGGTTCGTCAACACCTTCTCTCTTCAATCCAAAATATCCACTGGCTATTCTGGATAGCTAAGAGTAGGACCCACCTCTATCTCCGAGTGATCCAACACATGACTGGGATCTGTCACTTACAGTCTCAACTGCGATACATGAAATATGTTGTGCACTCCCTCCAGTGCAGGTGGTAATTCTAGTCTGTAAGCGACTACACCGACCCTCTCAAGAATACTAAAATGTCCGATGAATCACGGACTAAGCTTGCCGCCTCCACCGAAACGAATCATGCCACGTGTCAGAGAAATCCTCAAGAAAACCAGACTACCAACCTAGCACAAAATACAACCTTAGCACTCTAACAAAATAACAATCAAACACAAGCAAAACAAAACTAAATCTATACCTCAAACTCCAAAGGTCTCCGATGGCTATCGACCAATATCGCTACCTGTCCTGCGCCACTCGAAGTCTGTCCCTGATAAGCTTCACCTTCTTGGCTGCATCCACTACCATCTCTGGTCCCAATAAAGCTTTGTCACCAACATCATCCCAGGACAACGGAGTACGGCATCTCCATCCATACAATGTCTCGAATGGTGATATCTCAATGCTGGCTTGGTAGCTATTATTTTATAAAAACTCTAGCAAGTGAAGGTGATCCTCCCAAGAATCTCTAAGATCTAAAACACAGGTGCGTAGCATGTCCTTAAGAGTCTGAATAGTCCTCTCCGACTATCCGTCTGTCTGAGGGTGATAAGTGGTACTGAACTTGAGCTGAGTGCCCAAGCTAGCCTTGGGACATGAAGCGACTATCCCGATCTGAGACTATGCTCATTGGAATACCGTACAATCTGACAATCTGGCGCACATACATCTTCGCAAGTCTCTCCGTAGATGTACCCACTTTAAATGGCAAAAAGTGGACTGATTTGGTCAACCTATCCACGATGACCCAAATCGTATCTTTGCCTCCTGGAGAACGCGGAAGTCCTGATACAAAATCCATGGTCACATGTTTCTATTTCTACTCCGGAATGGGTAAAGGCTGAAGCAATCCTCCTGGTCTCTGTCTTTCCGCCTTGACCTACTAGCAAACTAAGCATCTGAACATGAAGCTAGCTACCTCCCGCTTCAAGCTATACCACCATACATGCTCCCTCATATCTCTATACATCTTGTTGGCACCATGATGCATAGAGTATTGGAAACGATGCGCCTCTTGCAGAATCTTCTCGCGCAGTGCTTCTCTCGGTACGCACAATCTGGTACCATATCGCAATGATCCACATCTACGACGATAAAGTCCTCTGCCAACCCGATCTGAACCTGTGCTCTAATGCTCCTCAAAGACTCATCCTCATACTGTCCGGCTCTGACCCGGTCCATCAGCTTCGACTGCACTTGAAGTCCCCACATCTGTGCTGTGACTCCAGGTACTAGTACCTCTATGCCCAAACTATCAAGATCTGCCAATAAATATCTGTCTCTAGTCAAGCACATAGCCATGGGATATCTGCTCAAAGCATCCGCGACTACGTTGGCCTTCCCTGAATGGTACTGCAAAGATATGTCAAAGTCTTTCATCAGCTCCAACCATCGTCGCTGCCTCATGTTGAGCTCTTTTTGTGTAAACACATACTTTAAGCTCTTATGGTCTGTGAATATCTCTACTCTCTCTCTCCATATAGATAGTGTTTCCATAATTTGAGCGCAAAGATAACCGCTGCCAACTCCAAATCATGGGTAGGGTAGTTATTCTCATGCGGGCGTAATTGCTTGGAAGCATAGGCAATCACCTTACCGTGCTGCTGTAACACAATCCAAACCCTTCCCCGATTCATCACTGTAAATGGAAAATCCTCTTACTCTTGATGGTAGTGTCAAGATGGGAGCTGTAGTCAACCTCCTCTTCAGCTCCTCAAATGTTGACTGACAATCCTCAGTCCAGACGAATTCCACGTCCTTCCTGGTCGGCCTAGTCATCGGCTCTGCAAGTCTGGAAAAGTCCTGAGCAAACCTTCTGTAGTAGCCTGCTAATCTAAGGAAGCTCCTGATCTCTGCTACTAAACTCGGGGTAGACCACGATTCAACTACGGAGATCTTCTTTGGGTCCACCGAGATTACATCTCCTATAATAACATGCCCAAGGAATTCAACCTTATCAAGGAAGAATTCGTACTTTGATAAATTGCCATAAAGGTAGAGATTCTGGAGTGGAGATAGAAGCACATTACTATGGACTTTGTGATTGGTCTTCCTAGATCCCCTACTGGTAGAGATTCTATTTGGGTGATATTAGATCGACTTACGAAGGTTGCTCACTTCCTACCTTTTAGAGTTTGACAGTCCACGAAGCAACTAGCTAAAATCTATATGAGGCAGATTATCAGACTGCATGGAGTGCCAATTAGCATAGTCTCAAACAAGGATTCCAGATTTACTTTTTATTTCTAGCTGAGCCTTCATCAGAGTTTAGGCACTCATCTGAGGTTCAATTCAGCTTACCATCCACAGACAGATGGTCAGTCTGAGCGTATGATTCAGACCTTGGAGGATATGCTTCGGCCATGTACTCTAGACTTCGATAGTTCCTGGGAGGATCACTTGTACTTGGTAGAGTTCTCCTACAAGAACAGCTTTCAGAGGAGCATTCAGATGGCACCCTTTAAGGCATTGTATGGCAAAAGATGTAGATCACCGTTAGCGTGGGATGATATTGGCGAGAGGCAATGCTCGGTCCCGAGATGATAGCTCAGTCAGTTGAGGTTATCAGACAAATCAGAGTGCATCTCAGAGTAGCTCATGATCATCAATGTCATTAGGCATATTAGCATTGGTGGCATCTTGAGTTCTCAGTCGGTGACCATGTTTTCTTAGAATTTTGTCCACCCATGGAGTTATCAGATTCGGAGTACGGGAAAAGCTTAGTCCAAGGTTTATCAGTCCGTTCGATATTCTCAAGCGCATAGGAGATGTCTCCTATAGATTAGCTCTTTCGTCGTTACTTTGCGTACATAACGTATTTTACGTATCTCAGTTGAGTCGGTATATTCCTAATCTGAGCCATGTCCTAGATCATTCAGAGTTGGTCGTTGGTACTGACCAATCGTATGAGGAGAGGCTCATATCTATTTTGGACCGGAGGGAGAAGGTTCTGAAGAACCGGACTATCCGACTAGTTCGAGTTTCCTGGGGCCATCACCCACTGGATGAGTCAACATAGGAGCGCGAGAATGATATCCGTGCTCGTTACCCTCATCTATTTGACTCAGAAGGTATTCTATTCGTGTCCTCTGTATCTTATCCTAGGTTTTATATGATTATTTGTTTGATATAGCTTGTAGTTGCTTTTATATTTCTTGTTCCATTTACTTGCCTGGATTTTATTATTGGATTTAGAGCCTTATTAAAATTCTGAGGATAAAATTTTTCTAAGGAAATGAGAGTTGTGAGATCCGTCTCACAGTATCTGTATTGGTATGTGGATACATATTTTATATTATATGTATTATATTTTATTAGATATTGTAGAATCTCAGAATTTTCTCAAAGTTAAAATTTTATTACTTGACCGGCATACCAGCAGTATACTCCGGCCACCGGCGGCATACCGTTCAACATATATTTGTTTTACTTTTAAGATATTTTTGAGATATTTTTGTGATATATTTTCGTGAATAGTGTTTGATACTTTCTATTATCCATTGGTTTCTTGATATTGTTTTGAGTGGCTGAGATTAATTTGACTCGTGACTTGGATCGCTGACAAGGCAGATCGGACGGTCATGATTAAATTACCTCTTATATATATATGACTTAATTTTCTATCTCCTCTCTCTTTTCTTTTTTTCTTTACTTCTTTATTTTCTCTCCTTATGACAGCTAGGAGTTTGTTCTTGAGGCCTAAGAGTGTGGTTTATGAACCCCTCTTGGTGGTGGAGTTGAAGGTTAAGGCTGGAAGCTTAATTAGAGGCAAGTACATGTTGCCAAAATCTTGAACGACTTTTTTTTGCTACAGTTTTTGATTTTCTTGGTGGTTTATGCTTAGAATTATATGCTAGTGATTTTGTTAAATATGTTTTTCTAGTAATTTTTTATCATGGGCTAGTTTAAAATTTTAGTTTTGAACTTGTTCTGACTATTCCGGTAGAAACCCTGATATTTACTGGTTAGAAAATTCGGTGTCGGAAATGATAATCAGAGTGATTTTCATGAGACTTATTATATATGTTATATGAAACTTACCATTAGACTTGACAACTTGTCGGGCCAGTTTCTGTTGAGTTTCGAAACGTGATTTCGGTTCCATAATACCCGTCTTGATTTAACTTTTCCTAGAATTGTCTATTAGAACCGACATACTGACGATATACTGGTGTATACCGATGGTATACCGATTTGGTCCGAGTTGGAATCCTAGAAGCTTCTATAACCTAGACCAGCATACCGATGGTATACTGGAGTATGCCAACGATATACCGATTTGTTGGAATCGAAAACCTGCTGTGATTTTGCTATCTCTAGTCCGGCATACCAAAGTTATACTATAGTATACCGATGGTATACCGATTATCCTGATATGTTCTTCCTGTCTTCCTAAAATTGTCCTGGATGGCATACCAACGGTATACTGTAGTATACCGACAATATACCTATCGTGTACTTTTTTTCATGTGTTTTCTTTTTTATTGTACTTTTTGCTGCTTTTCACTTGGCGTTTATGCGCATATTGCATGTATTATTTTCTTGTGCCATTTCCCGGCTCTACTTGTCTATTGTGTTTACCCGACCCGACCTGACATTTTGTATAGTTTGTGGTCACTTACCCTTTATACACCGGTCGTGTATAGTTTGGGAACACCTCCCATTATAAATTTGTCCAGACTAGTCCTAGTTCAATATATAGTTTTTTGTGCCTACTAGTTATGCACATGTCTAGTACTAGTCCCGATAGTGACCCATCATGGTGAACTCCCGTTCATTGATTATACCAGTCTTGGTTTGAAATCATAGATAGTTTTGGGGCTACTTACCTATTATAAACCTGCTGTGTATAATTTTGGTGACAGCTACCCATTATACATATTTCTCGTACCAGTTCCAGTATAGTTTGGGCCTCTACCCATTATACACCCGTCTCATATAATTCTTGTTGTGGTTTGTTATAGCACACGCTCGTCATGCCTATAACCATTTGGTTGTATTCTCGTATAGTCTTGTGATTGTGCTTGTCAAAACATTTGCTTGTCAAAACATTTGCTTGTCTAGTTCATCCCTGCGGGAAGCATCATATCTAGGATGGACTCTGCGGAATTCCACACCTGGAATCCTGAAAGAAAATATAAAGGTTAATAACTAGCTTAAATGATTAAAGCGTTGGTGGAGGATCTCCTGGTTGCATATAGTCCCGTGCCCCGATGATATTTTACTGATTGATGGACTTGTAGCATGCGTCGAGTAGTGCGCATTTCCAGATCACCGTCATGTGGGGGAATACTTTACTAACTTACTCAGGTTCACTTTAGTGTGACTTGGATTAGGTGCACATCTCTCTCCTAGGGGTGGTATATCCACTATTATTTACTTTACTATTGTCCGACGTTTGGGTTCCTTTGACAGTTTGTAGGACATGTATGTAATGCCTCGCAACCGCACGGTACGTTATGCTGAGTCGTATTGAATAAGACAATAACTGGTTATAGTTTAATTTGTTGGATTTGGAAATAAGTATTGATTGAGTTGGTTTCATGTGCAGATCGCTAGCGGAGTTCGATAGAATTAGATGTTCGTTCAGAGCAGTATTGAGATAGCTGGATTGGAGCGATAATGTCGTCTTCCTTAGTACGATCGATCGAATAATTTGGAGAGCAAGGTCTGCTCGCATGGTCATACCAATTGAGCAGATTTTGCTTTGTATCGGACCACGGGTTTAAGGGATCGGCCATATCGGTAGGACATGATGATTAACGGAATCAAATATTATGAGTGGGCTCTGTCCCTTCACCTCTACTCCTTAATGCCTAATAATATGGAACACACGTAAAGGCTTGAACACTTGGACTGGAACTTGGAAATTACTATACTGTGGCGTGCATAGAGTGTACGTCGTTTGCTTGGATAGATTTATGGCTTGAATTGGTTTTCGCGTTGGATAGTTGGAGCTAGAATTGGATTATATTTGGGGCAGTTAGAGAAACAGTTAGAATTATACATCTTGGTTGAAACACCGGGTAATGCGAGCGAGTGAGCGTGCATTCATGCACGAGTATCACTTGGATGCTTTGTCATACAAAGCGTGCAATTGTGGTTAGAAACTGAACAACTGCATCGGCGAGGGCATTGTGCCACTGTTGGGCCATTGTGCCACGGGATTTTTCTGAGCTAGGGGTGTTGTACCAATTGGAACACTGTGTCGAGAAGCGGCATAGTGCCTATGGGATAACTTAAGATTTGTGCCTTGGGCTATATGTTGGAAGAATGGTTATGGATAATTGGTTGGATATTTGGTTGGATGAGTCTAGGATCGTTTGGTGGGGCGAGAATGTTAGATCCTCTAATCATACCTACTTGGTGTCTGCATGTCACGGACAACCTGTGTTGCACAGGGTTTCGTCTCCTCGAATGGGATAGGCTCCGGAGCACCGGGACCGTTCGGCCATGGAGGAGACAATGGTAACGTACTTTGGGTGCGGTACCGGTAGTTCGATATGACCAGGCGGGCTAGCTACCCGGTCTGGCTTGGGTTGAACTATACTTGATCAGTCCAATCAAAGTCCTTTATGGCTTGGCCAATGACTTCATGTAGATAAGAGATGGTTTGCTTTACTTTGGTTTGTGCTTTCGCGTAGGCGGCGGCCACCTTACCTCGGCAAGAGTGTGCATTATCGAGATTAGATTATGGCTTGGTTTGAGGATGGATATTAAGGCTTGATTGATGGTTCGATAGGTTCTCGTGTTGCTTGGGATTGAGTAGGATGGTTTGTATGCTAGTTTCCTTCGAGTTGGCTATATATCTTTGCTTGTCTATTGGTTTGAGTTAAATGCTTGCATGCTTAACTTGCTTTACAACTTTTCTTAATATTTCATCCATATGCCATGAAATGAATCTAGGATTCGACTAGATAGATCACCATATAACTGTTTGCATTCACTATTTTACTTAGTGTCGGCTTAGACGAGTGGGTTACCCCGCTCACCAGTACAACTGTGTACTGACCCATATTTGTAGATATTATTTCAGGTACACAGGTGTAGTGGCACTGCTTGGATATATGGGACATGATATATGAACGGTAAGTACCTTCGTGGGCTAGAGAAAAGAGCAAGAGTATTACATCGCCTTTGTGGTATTTTATTTGGACCCTATCGAGAGCTTCCCTACGTATACTCAGATGTGTCCTTGGTACACAATACTTGACTTTCATTGTAACTTGGTTGTTTCGATGATAACTTTGGTGTTTGACAATATCGCCTTGTACAAGCGCAACTCCTGGTTCGTACGGAATCACGTCCCGATGAGAACGGTTGTCATGCGGGAGCGCTACAATGTGGTGATTCACGTTCAGGGGGACGATTGAGCTTGCGGAAGATTGAAGCGTGATATATTGGTATCAGAACGCCTGGTTCATTTTCTCGGACTTGGTCTTTTGCTTTATCACAAACTCTAAATAGCTTCCGTGTGTCTTTTAGCTCTTGGCTCTACTCAGTGCCGCATTGGATGTTTCATGCAATAAGTCTATATATTGCTGGTTGTAGCTGCATGTTGTGCTTTGTTGCGTTACTTTTGTTGGTTTTTGTTTGATCGCTTAGCATCATTAGACGTTGTTGCATTCGTACAACAAGTTGGGTGGCATTGTTGCATTTGTGCAGCAAGTTGAGAGGTATTATATTGGCTTGGCTTGTCGTTCAGGGAGTTTCTGATTTGCATCAGTGGATCAGTTGGTTGGCAGACAAGATTGGTTATGTGGCATATTGTGAGTAGAAGCATCGATTGAGAATGGATCGTTGCACGAGTTGCTCATGTAGCGAATGTGTTGGATAGAAGTTTAATTTTTGGCTGGGTATATCATATAGGGCTTTAGCTGAGCAGGTTTGAGTTGTCTTAGGGATATCAGGAGAGCGTTGCATGAGTTGCTTGTATGGAGAATGTGAGGAACAATTGGGTATTGGGTTTGATTACTTGGAAGAGATCGTTGCACGGGTTGCTCGTGTAGTGAAAGTATCGGACGGTTTGAGAAATAGCTGGAAGTATTGAGAACGGAACATGAGACAAGTTGTATAGCGAGATTGACAGAAGAGTTAGATGGTTCATGCGTTGGCTGAGTTTCGTGTCAGACTTGAATTGGGGATGGCAGGATCATGCATAAGGCATGGCTCGAACGGATCTTAGATCAGTGCAAGAAATTGTGATGCGAGTAGTAACTTGATTCGGAGTGGTATATGGTATACCACATAGTGAGTAAGGCATTAGAATATTTTGGATAGACCTCAAAGAAATTGCCTCAACGGATACAGGTAACAGGAATATAAGTTGGTTGGTGCACATCGGCTGAGTTAGGAAGAATAAAAAATAGAGCAAGCAAATATTGAGTTGAGCAATCGAGAACGGACTTGTGCAAATGGAAGTATCGTTGGACTTGAGAGATAGACGAGATCGGAACAAGCAATGGAAATGAGTGTTCAAAATTTGAAGGATTGAGGCGGATAAAGTATTGGAAACAACTGAGATAATCAGATTGAAAACTGAATATCAAAGTTCGCTTGCACGATTTGGAAGTTCGGTAGAGCATTCATTGATGCAAAGATAGTTGAGCATGAGGAACAAATAGTTGGGATACGCTTGAGCGAGCGATGGATGAATCAAATGATAACAAGCACGAACTACGAATAATGGAAATACATTGGAGCTGTTGGTTGAGTAATGAAACACAATCTGGTTTGGAGGGGCAATGCGATGGATTCGTACGAACTTGAAGGATTTTGGATATTGGTGCTCGGGAAGTTTGACTCAGGTTTAGCTAAAGTAAAAACTTGGCAAAATAGTGCAACAATGGTAGACAGATTCTTTGAAAGTCGTAAAAAGGCATAAGATAGGTCTAGTTGATGTTAAGTCAGATTGGAAGTTAATACTTGCAGTACTCAGGCAAATTGAGGCAACAAGTAAAGGCAATATGGATTTGAGATTTATGTTGGAACCGTGCACGAGATATTGAAAGCGTGTGGACTAATCGGAACATAGAGAAATCAAGACAGACTAAGAAATAAAATGAGAGCAAGAATTATGGCGGATGGACTTTTGAAGATAGCTAAACGAGAGAACAACGTTGGAGAAAATCACTAATGCTGATCGAGTAAGTTGGACGTGTACTTTGAAACACGGCAAACAGATAAGAAAATTAGAGCAAGTCTTTGGTTTCGAGAATCATTGTAAGAGCTAGTGCGCGAAGTTGAACATGGCAGTTCAAAAAATTTGATGGATTCTGGGCAGAACGACGAATTAATGGAAGACGGTTTCAACGAGCGCAGTTCTCGAATTGTGGCTTAGATAGATAGTAAGATTCTTGGTGGTTAAGCGACGTTTGGTTGACAGATCATCAAAGGTAGTGCATAAAGTTTTCGGATTCGGAAGTTTGTTCGGATGGAATGGTTGGATTATGGCTCGGATGTGCAGAGGAGATATAGCATGGATCATAGTAACTGTCCATCATGATGACTTATAATTATCGAGCGTAGCTTCGGGATAACTGACCTTAGTGACTTGACAGCCAGATCAGAGATGAATATTGTAGACCCATAGAACGACCCTTGTGATGGCACATTTGGGAATGCGTCGAGGGAAGATATGAGTAGTGTGTGTTGGAGATTTGCCTAACTGACCGAGTATTGAATTTGAGAGATCCTTGGGATAGCCTTCAGCTGAAGATGCAGCCGGAAGATCAGAGTAATGGTGGAAATATCCTAGTCAACTGATGAGATTAGGAGTCGCAGATTTTTGAAGATGGTATCGCCTCTGACTCGTCGTGCCCCGGAAGGGAATAGCATTCATATGAATTGACGACTGTGAAACTAGCTTGTGAAGTTAAAGCAGCGGCTTATTTAGATCAAATCATTATAATACTGGAAGGGACAGATGTGCCTCAGATCTACAAGATATATCGAAACTTAGTCAGGGATGCGTGCTCGTACAGAAGGCAAAGGTGGTATCCTGTGCTTCGAGATAGTAGAAGCAGCACGAAGAACTATTCCATGCTCAACCTAGGAATTGTGGTGAGTGTGTCCAAATTGAAATTGTGGTAGCACTATCCATTTAGCGTAGCGACGAGATCTTCGTGGATCACATGAACCTCAATATAGATGTTCACCCAGTGAGGTATTGAGATTGAGGAAAAGGTGTTTGGCTGAGATGATCTAAAAGCAAAGTTTGATATTTGGGTAAGTCGCATAGCTTGGGTAGTATCAGTTGTGATGATCGTTCGGTACAAGAGATATTATTTGGAGATAGTGTATGTAGAACATGGTGCTAGTATGGATTCAGAAATAGTTGGGTGGATTGAGATGGAACATGAACTAATTGAGTCAGGTGGGAAGATCGTTGGTAGGAATTTTTCATACTTGAGGATAGCGCTTGTGCGAATATGTTGGAATGAAAGTCAAGATTGGTTCAATTAGGAGTAAAGAAAATGAATGCCTCGGACATAAAGATATCCTTATAACTTGCTCAAATTTGCTATCGCTATGCTCGGCTGAAATACATGTATTTCAGGGATGCCTTAAATATGTGTATGATCCAAAACTAAGCGATATGAGAAATTCGTATTGAGCATCAATGAGGATGTAAGAATTGGTAAATTGTGCGAGCGTTCAACATGAGCGAGATGCTGAGTCTGGAACAAGAGAATGTGAACTGCATAGGGCACAGTTATGAATTGGGAAAGCGGCATGCTAGTAAAGAATGGATACTAGTATGGTTCGAGGACGAACCTGAATCTAAGTGGTATAATATGTCATGCCCCAATCCCCCGCAAGGTCAATCGTCCCTGCTGAACGTGAATTACCATATTGCAGCGCTCACCCAGGACAACCGTTCTCATCGGGACGTGATGCCATACGTGCCTGGAGTTGCGCTCGTAGAAGGCGATGCTGTCAAACACCAAAGTTATCATCAAAACAAAAAAGTTACAACAAAATTTAAGTATTGTGTACCAAGCACACATCAGAGTATACGCAGCAAAGCTCTCGATAGGTTCCAAATAAAATGCCACAAAGGCGATGTAATACTCTTGCTCTTTTCTCTAGCCCACGAAGGTACTTACTGTTCATACATCATGTCCCGTATATCCAAGCAGTGCCACTACACCTGCGTACCTGAAATAATGCCTACAAATGTGGGTCAGTACCCAGCCGTACTGGTGAGCAGGATAACCCACTCATCTAAGCCGACACTAAGTAAAATAGTGAATACAAATAGTTATATGGTGATCTATCTAGTTGAATCCTAGATTCATTTTATGGCATATGGATGACATGTTAAGGAAAGCTGTAAAGCAAGTTAAGCATGCAAGCATTCAATTCAAGCCAATAGACAAGCAAAGATATATAGCCAACTCGAAGGAAACTAGCATGCAAACCATCCTACTCAAACCTAACCAACACGAGAACCTATTTAACCATCAACCAAGCCTCAATATCCATCCTCAAACCAAGCCATAATCTAATCTCGATAATGCACACTCTTGCCGAGGCAAGGTGGCCGCCGTCTACATGAAAGCACAAACCAAACCAAAGTAAAGCAAACCATCTCTTATCTATATGAAGTCACTGGCCAAGCCATAAAGGACTTTGATCGGACTGATCAAGTACAGTTCTACCCGAGCCAGACCGGGTAGCTAGCCCGCCTGGTCGTATCAAACTACCGGCACCGCGCCCAAAGCACGTTACCATTGTCTCCTCCATGGCTGAATGGTCCTGGTGCTCCGGAGCCTATCCCGTTCGAGGAGACTAAACCCTGTGCAACACAGGTTGTCCATGACATGTAGACACCAAGTAGGTATAACGAGAGGATCGAACATTCTCGCCCCACCAAACGATCCTAGACTCATCCAACCAAATATCCATAACCATTCTTCCAACATATAGCCCAAGGCACAAATCTCAAGTTATCCCATAGGCACTATGTCATTTCTTGACACAGTATTCCAATTGGTGCAACACCCTTCGCTCAGAACAATCCCATGGCATAATGCCCATACAGTGGCACAATGCCCTCGCCGATGCAGTTGTTCAATTTTGAACCACAACTGCACATTTTGTATGACAAAGCATCCAAGTGATACTCGTGCATGGATGCACGCTCGCTCGCTCGCATTACCCGGTGTTCCAACCAAGATGTATAATTCTAACTGTTTCTCCAACTGCCCTAAATGTAATCCAACTCTAGCTCCAACTATCCAACACGAAAACCAATTCAAGCCACAAATCTATCCAAGCAAACAACGTACACTCTATGCACGACACAATGTAGTGATTTCCAAGTTCTATTCTGAGTGTTCAAGCCTTTACGTGTGTTCCATATTATTAAGCATGAAGGAGTAGAGGAGAAGGGACAGAGCCCACTCACAATGTTTGATTCCGTGCATCCGTGTACGAGTATCACTTGGACGCTTTGTCATACAAAGCGTACAGTTGTGGTTCAAAATCGAGCAACTGCATTGGCGATGACATTGTGCCACTGTTGGGGCATTGTGCCACGGGATTGTTCTGAGTGAGGGGTGTTGCACCAATTAGAATACTGTGTCGAGAAGCAGCATAGTGCCTATGGGATAACTTAAGATTTGTGCCTTGGGCTATATGTTGGAAGAATGGTTATGGATAATTGGTTGGATATTTGGTTGGATGAGTCTAGGATCGTTTGGTGGGGCGAGAATGTTCGATCCTCTCGTTATACCTACTTGGTGTCTGCATGTCACGAACAACCTGTGTTGCACAGGGTTTTGTCTCCTCGAACGGGATAGGCTCCGGAGCACCGGGACCGTTCGGCCATGGAGGAGACAATGGTAACGTGCTTTGGATGCGGTAACGGTAGTTCGATACGACCAGGCGGGCTAGCTACCCGGTCTGGCTCAGGTAGAACTGCACTTGATCAGTCCGATCAAAGTCCTTTATGGCTTGGCCAGTGACTTCATATAGATAAGAGATAATTTGCTTTACTTAGGATTCAACCAGATAGATCACCATATAACTGTTTGCATTCACTATTTTACTTAGTGTCGGCTTAGACGAATAGGTTACCCCACTCACCAGTACGGCTGTATACTGATCTACATTTGTGGGCATTATTTTAGGTACGCAGGTGTAGTGGCACTGCTTGGATATACGGGACATGATGTATGAACGGTAAGTACCTTCGTGTGCTAGAGAAAAGAGCAAGAGTATTATATCGCCTTTGTGACATTTTATTTGGACCCTATCGAGAGTTTCGCTGCATATACTCTGATGTGTGCTTGGTACACAATACTTGACTTTCGTTGTAACTTGGTCATTTCGATGATAACTTTGGTGTTTGACAACATCGTCTTGTACGAGCGCAACTCCAGGCTCGTACGATATCACGTCCCGATGAGAACGGTTGTCCTGCGGGAGCGCTGTAATGTGGTGATTCACGTTCAGCGGGGACGATTGAGCTTGCGGGAGATTGGGGCGTGACAATGTAATAGTACAAAAATACGAAATTGTATTTGTTAGTAATTAGGACTTGTGATAACCCTAGTTAGCTAAAGTAGCAAGCCATACTTCTTGTTTGGTCGTGATTGATGGATGAAGTCCATTTATTATCTTATTTTATATTGCCTTGCTTTCCTGACAGTGACCTGTCGTGGTGCACCCCTTTCTATTGTCTTGTATGCCATTTTACTTTATATGCACTGTTACCTACATGTTTCCCTTGCCATGATCCTGATACTGTACTAGTTATTTTCTCGTTATTTTTTTGTCCAATTTATTGTATATGCTACATGTACTCAGTTACTTATATGCTTTTGTTTCCCTTGCATGATCCCGTATATGTTTTCGTCAAGTTTTCTTTACATATTTCATGTTTTATTATCTTATTTTCTGGAGCACTTTACATATTACCTGGTAGTTATATGTTGCTTAGGATATTATAGCTCTATGTTGTATTTCTGGTTTTAGTTCATAGTTTGGCCTCCTTTATGATACTTGCTATTTGGGGTATAACCCCACTGGTTTTGTTTGGCCAGATCCAGTTGCGGAGCCAGAGGATATTCCATTTATTCCCGAGGATGGTGACCACACGGAACACCAGACCGATTGAGGAGGTTTCTATCTTGTTCTCCCACTTATTGTACATATTCTTTTGTTTGGCGTTTAGCCCCGAGCACCTATTAGCTCATACTTTGGACTTGTTGCAGCACCTACTGGGCTTGACATGATTAGCATATTCTAGACCATTGCTAGAGTTGATCATGCATGACTTACACTCTTGCTAGTTCTTCATTTTTATATTACTAGCTTCATGATCACCTATGTATATATAGTTTGGGTCGCTTTACTATTTTACTTATGATGATCATATTCCTTGTATATTATAGATTCCTAATTGTAATTAAGACACTAGGATAGCTTGACCTAGGATTGACTATTGGCTTGTAGTATTAGCTCCCATGTCTATTCACAGCCGTGACCGTATCTCGGGGTACTGGAGTACCCTGGTATATGTAACTAGCTTTGTCAGCCCCCGCTCTCCAGTATTTTGGGCCCGGGGCCTGACAATATGGCTTACTCTTATCCCAAATGCACGACAGCTCCTGCTCTTATTAGGACATTTTTAATATATTTGTGTGTATTGGCCCATTCTTGGGTCTTTAATGTACTTATTTCATACTTTTAATTACATTATTTGGATGAGACGAATGTGACATTATTTTAGATTCATGTATTTATTTGTTAGGACATTCCTGCGTGTTTTGATATTCTTGACGTGTTTGTCTATGTACCGGTGTTGAGTGTTCCACCGAAGGGGTCGACGAACCCAGGGAATTCAACGGAGGGTTGCTCCGGATCTATTTATATAAACTATAATTTTATAACTGCACGCAGACTTTTGTTGGAAAATATTCTTTGAAACTGCATGCTTTTTTGGGTTTTTTTTTAAATTTAGCGACTTTCTGCGACACTTGCGTCTACCGACATGATAGTGCGTTACTAAATTGTGTCAAAACCTCGCTGACTGGTAGCAGTGACGTCGCTACCCTGTTTCAAAACGTCGCTACACGTCGTTAAATAGCTGACATGGTAATTTCTGCCATGTCAGCATTGATGTAGCAAAATATTGCTGGTAATGTCGTTGGTTTAGCGACGTTATGCGACAATATACATCGTTGATGATGTACTGATATCATGTCACTGGACATCACTAATAACAAAATAATCTGCGATGTGGCATCATCGCAAATATACGTCGCTATAGCGACGAATTTATTGTCAGCGATAATGGATTATCCGACAACACAAAAATGTTGCTAATTACGTCTCTAATTTATTTTAGCGATACTTTTTTACCTATTAGTGACATTTTCTGGTGTCGCTAATATGCTTTATTTTGGTAGTGGGAGGTCATGGTCGTACGTCAAGAGAAGGTTGCCTAGGAGATCATCGTGCCAATGCAAAATGAATCCTCAAGGAGGATCGCACCCACGGGGCAGAGCCATTTCTGTAGGCCTCCGAGGGGCCATATAAAAGAGTGTTCTTCTCTAATAGGTAGAACCCCAAGGGAGATGAAGTCGCCTATGTATATCCCCCCACTTTGTTTGGTCTTATTTTCTTTTCTTCATCGTTTTATGTTGTAAACAACAGATAAGTAAAGAGAATAGTGTCATGCCCCAACTCCGTAGAGTCGATAATCATCCCTCCGGGGTGATGTCGTGCATGCCTAGGTTGTGCAATGCATAAGGCAAGAAAATAAAACATAATAGTTATCATCGAAACCACCGTATTACAGCGAAAGTATATAGAGTCCTAACAGAAAATACATAGAGTATGGGAAGCGAAGCAATGCTCTTTTATATATAGTTATAATGCTTACAAAGGCTTTGAATAGCCCCCATTGAATATGCCAACTTGGCTTACAATACTCATTGCTCTCTCTCTTGCTCATAAAGGATCCCACTGTTCCATACATCATGTATTCGTATATCAAGCACGCATCCTGGCAGAACATTTGCATGTTATCAACCCGAGCTTCCAATACCTTTGCTACATCCGAGCGATCTTTCATACCTGGGAGTTGGGGAATCAGTACACATCTTGTACTGGTAAGCAGGTTAACCCACTCGCCTAAACCGACACTAAATAATCATGTAAAGCATACAGATTATATGGTAATCTTACTATTAGAACTTAGATGAATTATAGTTCATGTTTGAGACATGCATAGAAAGCAGTAAATAATGTTCACATATAAATATTGAATTCCTTAATCAGACAAGCATGTTATACTCGATCGTATTGGTAACTAACTTGTTATACTCGGTCATCTAGATAACTATGTTATATTCAAACCGAGTCTGTAACACATGAAACATGTTGAGTCACCTCACTCAATAGCGGCTCTAAATATAGCCGATGTGCATACTCTTGCTCGAGGCAAGGTGGATACAAGCCGCCTGCACAATATATATTATCATCCGACTCTAATCTATATGAAGGTCACTGGCCGAGCAATAATAGACTATTACAAAATATTTACGAGCAGCACTTTCAGTATTCTTTGGTTGCAATGCCTTAATTATAGGTCCCACAAATGCTCACATCAAAATACAATCCAAGGTAAGCTACGCGCCATCTACCAGAAGGTTGCAACGCCTCGATGGAATATCTCGTTGTACCGTGTTAGGAGAGCACTCTCAAATTCTTCCTAGGCCGAATATTCCCAGTGCCCTGGTGACTCTCGTTCGAGGAATACCAACAAGCACGTGCACGTGCAGTTCGTGACTATGCAGTATTTTGAATTATAAGTATGGCGAGGTATGAGTTTTCTCACCCCACTATACTCCAGCACATCTTCATTTGTAAGTACGATCGAGGAACAAGTCTACTCGTCCCACTAAATTATAATATCTCTTCCGTCCTCCGATTATTATTCCGTGGTGACCAGTAATAACTAAACACTTTGA
The DNA here is from genome assembly GCA_036927795.1 of Iris macrosiphon. Lineage (NCBI taxonomy): Eukaryota > Viridiplantae > Streptophyta > Magnoliopsida > Asparagales > Iridaceae > Iris > Iris macrosiphon. The sequence goes on from JAYESA010000007.1 coordinate 156,010,747, forward strand.
GGCACTATGACATTTTCGATAGTTCTATGGATGCCACACCCTTCTGATATAGTATTTCATTTGACAACCCGCGGCCCCGAGTCACCCTGGCGCTTCTCGACACAATTTTCTGTGGTATTTTGACACAGTTGAATGGTTTATAACCGCAACTGCATGCTTCACTTGACAAAGCGTTCTTATGATTCTCGTGCATGGATGCATGTTTCCATCACTTGCATACCAGAAGTTCTATGGCATTGCGATAGAATTGCTCGTCTCGCATTACAAAGCATTCTCGTTCGATACTCGTGCGCTTGATACACGCCTCGATATACTTTGTTTCAATGTTCTCTCTTAGTGATCAATATATGTTAAGACTTCTATTTCTCCGAAAATGCACGTTGAAATTATGATATTGCTAGCACGCAACTGGTATATTTATTAAGAATGAAGGAGTAAAGGAGAAGAGTCAGATCCCGACCACCTTATACTCATCTGCTTATCATTCTGACGAGCTGACACAACTTATCGCTTCACCTGAGTTGATACAGCCTATCCCAATCCGTGGTCTAATGCGAAACACGATTCACTTAAATGGTATAACCATGCAAGCATGTCGTGCTTCTCAATCATCCGACCCAAGTGGTTAAGGAATACTACACCATAGCTTAAATCTCGCTATCTCTGCATTGCTCCAAACTGACCCACCGATCTATTGCATGATGCTTGACTCCGTACTTATGCCCGCATTGGGGCGAGATATCAACCTCAGAAAGTTATACATAGAGCATGCACATAAAACCAAAACCCGAATCAATAATTGTTTCCAATTTCGACTCAAAGTAATACAACCAACTCAATGCCTCTTCCCAATCCGACTCAGCATAATGTACCATGCAGAGCGGGGCATTACAAAGAGAAAACGTAGATACGATGTACTTACAAGCACAAACATGATGCTTTATGCATATATTTCCTGAGAAGAAGAAGTTTTTTTTGCATCCGGACGGGTAGAAGTTGTCCCATCTCGTGCATATTCTTCTCGCGGGTTCTAGTATCGGTGTCATGGTCCGCTACCACTTTTGGGATATGAGTGCATGGCCAAGTCCAGACTATGTCGCAGCATCGACGGTAGTATGTTGTGTATGATACACAATGGACCATAACAAGTAGATACACATATCATCTACAAACTAAATCTTAACAAGATCATAAACTTAATTGTCTTAATAATTTATTTAAAGAAAAATAATCTACTACAACTTAAGATGTTCTCGGGGACAAACCCGCTAAAATAAAATAACTAATCTAACCAAACACTAAATGAAGTACACTCTCTAAAGAATAATGCACGCGCATAAGGAAGAAGAATATGCTAATCCAAATCTGCAGAAGGGACCGGCACATTGGTGTCACCAATGTACTCATCATAAACCTCGGGGCAAATCACATTGTCTAAAGTTGAAAAATAGTTATCCAGTCAGGTTTGCAGCAAGATCACCATACCGCTATGCTACACAAAATAATATACATTCATGAAGAGTCAATAGTAAAGGAACTATGAACTATAGACAGGGTACGATATGATAAGAAGAGTTTAATCTAACATTCTAACAATATGACAGTATACTCAAGAAAAAGATGAACAACTAGAAAATATAGCAACATGAATCAAATCCTGACTAATAGATTTATATGTCATTCATGGCGTGTGGTGCACGACTGATATCCATAATACACACAAATTTAGGGGTTACATAATTCATAGACCACATGCTTACTGTTTGTATTCTCCCGTCCGACTTGCTCACAATACATGTTCTCAATAAATAATAACAATACGATAAAAATAAATATGGTAAACAATAAGTTAAGTACGAACATATACATATACTCTAACGATTCTAACACTCGTTTGCATAAGTAATAATCATGGTGAATAAAAAATAACGACAACATAAGATACGAAGAAGTAATAGTGAAAAGTTGGCATGAAGATACATGCAGTATAAAATAAAGGTAACATAGGTCATAGCGATACTTGTCTGCTTCTGACGATGATGAAGTCTCAAACTCAAGATGTCGTAAGCCTAATCTAGCCTGCCATATAATTTAAAGCAAGTTAGAATAATATTTCCACTTCAAAAGTGGTTAAATAGGTTTCCTAATTATTATATTTTTATTATGAATAAACTTTTCCTAAAATCTCTTTTAATCCTATTATATTATGATTTTTTAAAGTTAAACCTAAATTTTGGCTGAAAATATCTTACGTTTGTAAATTTAGGATTCGTGGCACATAAATCGAGGTATTTTTTGACGAAAAAAGTCAACCGATACGAACATAAGATTTGAGTAGACAAACATGTAGATTTTAATGCAACAAGAACACTGGAATCAACGGTTTCATCGAATCTCTAATTGATTGAAAGATATTACAATTGTGGTATACTAATTAAAATTTCAATGGTTTACAGTTACCTATATATTCTATGAATTAAACAGAATAAAAACTAACCTATTAAATTATAGAAAATTTATATGTTATAGATCTCTATGTCATATTTGAAAAACTTAATGGATCGTATTTTCGTGTTCGAGAACTCCCGAAATCATAAAAACACCAAAATATAATTATTTAACGGACACCTGATACTCTAAAATATTTGTCGAAATGTCTAGTTCGAATTAAGTCTATTAAAATATAGATTATGAAAGTTTATATCGATACGGTTCTGACAAAAAAATGGAGGTGAAACGGAGTCCCAAGCTAGAAGATATGGTCCTTCCAAATCGCTATGGCTGCTAAAAAATGAGGCTAATTTTGTGACGAGTTTTGGGCTATTTTGGACGAAAAAGATAAGGGTTTTGGGGAAGAAAAAGATAAAATATGAGTTTATTACATAAGTTTAGTAGGTATATATAATGAGTAGAGACTACTTAATTTAAATATAATTAGAATTAGTTAATTTAATAGGATTATGATTAGTTCAAATAAGAAAAGGTTTAATATAATTATATATATGATTCCAATAGAATTAGTGTACTTAGGAATTTACTAATCCTAATGATTGCTAGATATATTTAAAAGGAGATATGGTTTAATTCATGTGGTTATAAGATTAGGATAACATTTAGAATCATAATTAGTTAGGATCAATTTAAAATTTAAATATATTAAATTATTGTTTACTGGAAAGGGGCTTACAGTCGGCCAAAATTTATGTCATGAGCCGAGAGTGCGAGGACATTGTCATGAATAGATGAGATCTTATGTCATGCACAAGTGGTCCATCCACCTATTTGAGAGTGCTGGGGTCTTGTCATGCACAAACGAGAGCATTTGTCATGCGCAAACGGTTCACCCACCTCTTTGAGAGTGCGAGGATGTTGTCGTACGGAGATGAGTCCACATTGGTTCTTACAGTTCTAATCTGGACTCATTCTAATCGTAATGCAACAATCAATCAAGTAATCTAACCACACTATTCGGACTAGCTACCGGAGTTATTCGTGCAATTCTCGTTTTAATACTAACGAATATGTAACAAGAATATACTTATAACATAACACAATAGTGTATATGTAGCACCTCAGTGCACGAGCAATATAGCACACAATATGTAGTACACTTTATAGCACCTCGGTGTAATATCAAGGAGTATCAGCATGTATACAAGTAGTAAAGTCAGGATCTAAGGTCAATTAGTTGGGCCTATAATTCTATCATAGGTTACATCAAACAATTTTCATTATTTAGATAATAAGGAACTATATAAGATCTTAATTCAATATCACATACAAGATCACAAGATTTTGATAAGAAATCAAAACTAATTGGAGAAAATAACAAAAAAGCCAAAAAAAAGGCAAAATCAGTTTTATGCGTATAAAACAGTCAAACATGGCTAAAAATATGCTATAATAACTCATACGCGCACTTTGGCTCAAAAAGATGGGTTTTGACACACTATGGCAAAAAAATGAATTATGGCACACTTTTAGTCAAAGATGGGTTTTGGCACATTTTGGCTCAAAAATGGATTTGGCATACTTTGTTATTTGGCACACTTTTACACTTTTGCACGCAGAATATTATTCTTCTTCCTCAACAGACATGAAAAATTATAAAAAGTTATTTTGGCCATAAAAAAACTTTATTTTTACTCAAAATTCACTGTTTCAAAAGCTAAAATCGCATAAAATTGAATTCCCTATAGTATGGGATGATTAGTTTTTAGAAATTCCAAGTTTTAAGAGATCAAATCCACAAAATTCATAAACCCCTAACTTTAAAACTTATATCTACTCCAAATCGTTCATCAAAACCGAAAATATCAATTACTAAAGTTAAAGAGAATACCAATATAAACATTTTTAGTCAAACACATTTTTTAATTTACAAATAAAATATTATTTTAAAAATCTTGGTTTCTCCACTTGAGCAATATGTACTTGCCTTGAGTGTAAGATAACTCTAGCCTAACCTCTTCTAAAGAGAAGGAAGAAAACTAAAACTCCTAGGCTAGATCTAGGGTTTGGAGGTTGGAGAGGAGGAGAGAAAAATGAAAGAGAAAAATGAAAGTAATGAAGAAAAGAGAGAAAATGTGAAGGCATATATATATATATATATATATATATATATATATATATATATATATATATATATATATGAGATGGAATTTAATCTCATCTATCCACCTAATGAATCCATGACCCCATCTCATCTCAACCGTCCTACAAAACACAATAGTGGTTCAATAGTGGACCAGTTTTAGGAATCCAATCTATGTTCGGGTCATAATACGAATTTATGGCAATTGACAAATATATTTCTACTGGTGCCTCTCTCAAAAACACAAATTATAAAATACAAAATATAATACACAGCTAAGTACAGAAAGACGAAATCAGGGAACGAATGTGACATCTCTCTCTACCTTAGAAAAATTTCGTCCTTAAAAATTTGCTAATACTAGGCAAGAGAAATCACGAAAACAATTAAGCTAAACATGCACACATCTACCATACTATTATAACTAAGTGAGCAAGTCTTGCAAATAAAGAAAATCAACATCCATTCCATATGGATGTCGAGAAACCACTAAGACGAAATATGAAGGCATAAGAAGGAATATACCTCCGAAGTCGAACAAGTGTGGGTATCTGGCTCTGATATCATCCTTGCGTTCCCAAGTCGACTATCCCTGTGAGAGATGGCCCCAAGCAACATGGAAAAGATGGATAGTCCAGTTCTTGAGCACCTTCTCACTCCGGTCCAAAATGGACACAGGCTACTCCTCGTGAGATAAGTCGGTACCAACGATCAGCTCAGAATGGTCAAGGATATGGCTCAGAAACAGGACATACTGTCACGACCCGCACCCGAAAATTGGGCACGAGTACGTGGGTACGTCCAGCCTACGCCACAGCATCGGCGGTAGAACGCTGTCTAGGTCAAGCACTATCTAAACAATCTCGCACGAGTATCCAACTCCAAAAGGAGACACGGATAACACAATATAAAGGGATCAATATGCTCAATCACAACTACAGCACGATAAGAATTTGAAAAAATAAAGTAAAGTACAACACAAGTCTAAATGTAATAATCTAACTCAACAATATCCATGTCTCCTCAAAGTATGCCGGAGACAAATCCGGTACAAATAAACTACAAAAAACTAACTAGATAACTAGTGATTCCGGCTAGACCTCTCGGAATCATAACTGATCTACCAAATCCAAGTCTGCAGCTACTCACCATATGGTCCATAAAGTGATGGATAGCGGTCCTCTAAGGCATAGTCTGAAAAAATATTTTCAGTCAGGAAGGAGCAAAGTACATTTCTAATAGCAGTTCTATATCAATGATATAAGCTATGTAGCAGTATATAGATGGAAATATACAAGATGCATGTGTATGTACGAGAAATATACAATAAAGAAAAATACTGGAAGTAAATGCGGGAAGGAACAATATGTCAATGAACAAGAATACTATGACTAAGTGTGTGAGTACTAGCTTTAACATGTGATCGGCTTGGAAACTTGTACAGGTATAAGGGCCTGGCTAGTCATACGTGTGGTGTATGACCAACACTAACATGTGAGCAAGACTTGTACATAAAGGGTATGATCACATATCTACACTAAAATACTCCCCACCCCCTACTGGTATAGTAGATCCAACCATGGTACGCTATGGCACGGGATTCCCTAGGAAGGTAGCAAATCTCCCCGAAAATCAGTGTCTGTACATGCACAATATAACAAGAAAACAAGACTTGTACAAGCTACACCATCAACAAGGAATAACATCTCATGACGAGATCCGGATATACCAATCCGTATAACCAGCGTGTCGAGAATATGGATATTTACACTAGATACAATGAACATAGGGGATATCATAAATAAGAAACTAATCAGAGAATGTACTCGCCTTGGGTCCTTAGTTGGTAAAACCAATGTCCTGTCCCAGAGTATCATCTAGAAGATCCAACAATCCTATAGACATATAATAAATATAACATTTATATCAGGTGCTACACTAACACAATCATAAACATCAAACTCAGGGCCGTGCCAGGTATGGCACTAGTCAACTAGGGTCAAGTGCGTCAAGTTGCACGGGGTCGCGTCTGTGATTGCTTGGCAAGACAGACGATCAAAATGGTACGGGGCTCGCCAGTACGTCAGTGTACGTGTGGCAGTTTAACTAACACTTACAGGGTTACAGGTCCATGCAAATACGGGCATCCGTAATTACACGCGGGTCGCCTACAATATTTATCAATAGACATATATCAATAATTAAATTAATACGTATTTATGGGTATACCAATAATTATATACAATATGTCTAAGTATATACACTAAATTGAAATATATATATATATATATATATATATATATATATATATATATATATATATATATATATATATATATATATATATATATATATACATAGGTTAAAAATATGCCACATTTATATATGTACTACAACCCATATTTATACGTATACGAGAAATTTATATATATATATTGAATATGTATATATATACGTTTATATATATATATATACCAAAATAGTACGTTTACATATACGTATATATGTATATATATGCCAAAATAATACTTATACTATATACAAGTATATTTATACTAAAATACGTTTATATATAAATATACCACAATATATTATTTAACATATAACATTTAAATACGTATATACTAATTATTAATACATATATACATTGAATACTTATATATATAAATAGGGAAATACACGATATATATATATATATATATATATATATATATATATATATATATATATATATATATATATATATATATATATATATATATATATATATATATATATAACATTATACACTAATTAGAGAAATATATGATATATATATATATATATATATATATTTATACACGCATACGCGTATACACATACACACATACATTTACACTCAAATACGTATATATAAATACGTACGTATATATACTAAGCTATACTCTATCAAAGAAGGAGGGGAGAGGGAGAGAAGAGGGACTCACAGTGGAGTTGTGAAGTGGCCGGGGGAGGAGCTCGGATGGTGGCTCGCCGGAGTAGGCAGCGGGAGGTCGGGAAGTAGCCGCAGATGCGGGGAGGACGAACAGCCGGGAAAGAGTAGAGCTGCGCCGGAGAGTTCAGTGGCTGCTCGACCGGTCTGCCGGAGTGCAGGCCGGGGTGACGACGATGGTGGTGGTGGATCGGGTGATAGTTGATGGTGGTGGTGGCTCTAATGGTGGAGGAGATGCAGGAAGGTGGAGCAGAATGGATCGCCGGAGGAGATGGATGGAGGTGGTTGATGGTGGGAGGAGGAAGACGCCGGTAGGGGGATGAGCTCGGGCTGGGGAAGGAGAGCAGCGGGGTCGGCGGCTGATGGAGGCCCGCGCCGGAGTTGCGGGGTACAGCACCGGGGTCGGGGGTTGATGCAGGGATGAGGGGGAGCAATATGGACTCGGCGGGAGGAGCTCGGAGGACCGGGTGTCGGCTCCGGCGAGGAGGTCGGCTGATGCAGCGGGGTGTTCGTAGGAGCAGAAACAACGAAAGGAGGCCAGAGATCGGGGACTTTGACCGGAGTCGGCCAGGTGGCCGGGTCGGGCTGAGGAAGTGGGATGGTGGTGGTGTATTTCCCCCCTTGGTAAAATTCAAAACAAGGAGAGGGAGAAAAGGAAGAAGAAGAAGAAGAAAAAAAAAGAGAAAAGGAAAATTTAGAATGAGGGAGGAGGCTACGGTTGAGTGTGGGGGGCTTGTGAGGAGGTGTGCTTTCCTAGGTTTTTGGAGATTAGGGCTTGGTGATAGGACATTAAATAGGGAGAGAGTGTGTGGAAAATTGAAGGGTGAGGATGCACCCCTCTAGAATGGATGGTCCTGATTTGTCATGAAGAAAATTTCTATATGTGAGGATGGGGGTGTTGACTTGTCAATATTGGTCTTCTCCATTTGGTTGAACCAATGGGGTGTTGACACCTAATGCAAATTTGCAATTTAGCCCCCTTAAATTTGGGTATTTGCACGGACACATGAAATGATGAAAATTTAGCGAGCGATTCGGTGTTTGGCATTTTGTAGGGTGAGGGGGCACCGTGTGTTTGGTATGGAATCAATTAGCAGGGTACTAGAATTAAATCAGGATTTACGGAATCAGTCAAAATGGTATCCTCAATTTAATTAGGAATAAAATACAAGCTGTGTTCTAAAATTAATTAGGAGTACATGGGGCCAAAAATTAGGTCGGGTCACAAATACCATTAGTGAAGAAGACTCAGAACAGAATATTACTCTAATTTGGGTTACACGAAGAATTGGTCAAGATTGCCTCCAATTTAGATTGGAACGCACAACGATACAAAGTTGGAATTTATTTAGAAATAAAATAATCGTCCACGACGAATATTGTGCGGCTAAAATGAAACACAAGGGAGCATGATTACGAGTTACAAAAAGGCATAATGGAAGGCGGGCATGTCTAGGGCAAGGTTGTGAAATTTGTTGGAAGGCAAAAGCTAGGGTAGCGCTCCAATATCGAAGCAACGACAATGCGCAATAATTAAATAATTACGGTAAATAATTACAACCTCCAATAAATTAATTCTAAATAAAATAATTAACCACATAATCCCATAATTCGGACAGGTGTTCATCTACTGGGCTTCTAGGTCAAGTCTACTAGCTCCACATTAAGAACACAGTATATATAATATAATATATTTAAGTACACATCTCATACAATTACTTAAATTAAATACACGAAATATTAAATACATAAAAAGTCAAAATTATCCCTGTTTTTGGAATGTGGTAGTGACAAGTCTACCCTCCTTAAAAGAATTTCGTCCTCAAAATTTAAATCCTCATAGTAGTATTTTCCATCAAAATTTAAATTCATCTACCACAAAATCAGGAAGTGATCCACATTGTCATTTCACGATTTTCAAAATTTTGAAATTATCGTATTCTTGAAAATCCTCGTAATAAAATCAATTTCCATTTTTCTCACAAATTCCTCCGAACTTTTAAGTTAATAATTCAATACTCGGAATTTAATATCCAATCCTCTAATTCACTCAATGCACATTAAGAAATCTCATTTTAAAACACAATCCATAAATCCAATCCTTCAATTAATTTCAATCAACTATATTCATAACATTTAAAATGTCATCCGAACGTTTAAATTTAAACACTAATCCATAGTGATTTTACTCCTCAATTTAAATCCAATCGATGCATATTCAAAAAATCTATATCCTCATCCCGAAAATTGAATTCGACACTATTCCATCAATGATTTTATTCCTTGATTTCTTTTTTTTCCACAAAATACGCAATAATGCGATACTTATGGAATCTTCAAATGCAACTTTCATAACATAAAATTTTAAATTCATATCTTGCAATTAAATAGTGATAATCTCCCTAATTGCCTCTAATTTTTAATAACCAATTTAATCATATCATAATCTTCCTGGAATTAATAAATCATCAATTACGCCATGTTAATTTCTTAATCTTTTATTTAAATCGATGTTTATCCTCAAATTTTAATCATCTTGTCTCTCTTGTCAAGTCATAACATCTTCATAAATCTTCGCTATGGTCAAACCCCAATAATCATGGTCTAAGAAAAATCCTTCCTACAATCATACAACATGCAATCTAAGGGGAATATGTACGGTCATGGTGTCTTTTTTCATGGTATTGCAATCTCTGTATCAGGGTGTACTACTAACTACATTCTAACAAAAAATTATGCATACAACTATGGTACTAGGGAATCAATCAACCAATCAAATAGAGAGGAACAGAGTGAAGGAAAGAATAGAACCTGCTAACACATTACCTGCAGTATCGGTCTCCTCGACCGTCATCGCAAATGCCCCGCCCTGCTAGGGTGGTTCCCTTCGCGGGTGTTGAGCAATATACGGTTCCACAGGTAGCCTAACTGGATCTCTATAATTTGGAGCTACGCACTGAGCTAGAGGGCAATCCCTCATTCGGTGTCCTGTATCACCATAGCGCAAACAAAGTCCTAGCCTCAATCTACAGCTCTCCCAAAGGTGACCGGGCTTCTTACAGAAATGACAAGTCTGCTGTGTCCCTCTCGGAGGCTGCTGTCGATCCTGCTGAACACGAACTGGTGCCTGGTACTGCTGTTAATACTGAAACGTCCTCAACTGTTGCTGAATGTGGGGACGCTTGGCTGGTTCCGCGCTACCATCCGTATCTCCAAAAATATTGTGACTCCTCTTAGGACTGAGATCCAGATCCTCTTCTGCAATCTGGGCATCCATCAAGATACCCTCAAAGGTAGCGGTACGACGACCAGAAGTGCGCGACCTAATCTCTCTCATCAGCCCCTTTCTAAATTTTTGGGCTCGATCTCCTGGGTCCCGAATCATAGACGATGCAAAACAGCTCAATCTACAAAATTCTGCAGCGTACTCATCGACCGACATGTTTCCTTGAACCAAGTCATGAAACTAACTTTCCAAGGTTCCCAATGCCACGTCGAGAAATAACTTCTCCTTGAAGAGCTCCTTGAAGGTCTCCCAAGTAAGTCCTTGTGCAGTAAGGTGCGATACCACATGAGTGCGATATCAAACATCTGACTGCCAACGGATTTTATCTGCAAGCTCTCCGGTATCTGGGTCAATCGCATGCTCCTCTCTATATCCTCTAGCCAGTCATCTGCGTAGAGTATCCCTTCGGTGCCTTTGAACTCTCGAGGCATCATCCTCTTCAAGTCCACTATAGTGCCTGATCTCTGTTGCTGCTGGACAGGAAACTGTTGGTATTGTGCTACTCTTTCCAAAGCTTGGAGAGTCACTTGATGAGCATTCTCCATGCTCTCTCTCATCAACTCGGTTTATGCCTGGTGCGCTTCTGCTTGCACCCTCTGAGCCTCAGCTTGAACTCGCTGAGCGTCTGCCGTCACTCTCTGGGCATCTACCATGCCCTGGATCAAGGTAAACATCTGTGCCCCTTCAATGGGCACACCTCCGAAAATCGGAGTCGGAGGAGGAGGAAGGTTGTCCGTCACAGCTGCGGCAATCCTTTGAATAGGTGGGGGAGGAGGATCCCCAAAAAGTGCAGATACTCCCACATGCATCGGAGATGTAGGAGGAACTACAGATGTCTGTCCATCAGGTGGAGAGGTGGCAAACCCTCTAAAGCTGGTGTTCCCGCTCTCATAGATCGTGTCTTCGGCGACATCCTGAAGACAGATCCCAAAGAATCAATTAAGACAAAATACGATATCATCAAGGAAGGACAGTAAAGTTCTAAAGAAGCAACATTCAAGATAAATAGATGGGAAAAACATTCCTAGTTGTGATTGCATAGGTCAATGATGCATCCAAGGTTTGATACCTCTATCCCTTTAGGTACCACAGTTCTACTAGAAGCACACTCACTGCTAGCTTTCTTACCTACTGCAATCGCTGATACTAGTTATTCCTATCACTCAAGTGCATATCAAATGCAACACATCATACTAAGTACTTTTTCCTCTAGTACAATCCTAGATGGACACTCAAGTCAGTTTGCAGTGCAATCTCAATCATGCTTAAGCTAACAGATCCTTATACATGTACCTCATCTACTTATATACTAATATATTTCTTATACTATACAATTTTATCCTCAAAATAAAATCCTCAAAACTAACTCCTCGAACAATTTAAAGAAAATGCATATACTCTCCTCAAGGTCAAATATTCAATACTGAACCGAAATTTAATCACTTCCAAAAATTCTTACAGCCTTGTCTATGTTCATTGAATTGAATCTGAATCCTCAAAAATTTAATAACATAATATCTCAACTCCTCAAAATTCTAAAAATTAAAATTCATTTTCAAACTTCAAATTATAATTTAAATCCACATCTTATAGTCTAATAGCCCTAATGTTAATCTTTCTCACTATCCTCATCAACATGTGTCATCAGATAATACCATAAGTTAGTCCGTAAAATTTATCTTATAGTCTACAATGAAACCAAGATCCTAATTTAATAACTGATCAACAATAATCAAATTCAATATCAACAAGTGAGAATGGACGGAAACAAGGAAAATGTTTTAAATTGGAAATAATAATAAGATTCTCAGGGGTCATCCTAGGAATCTCTCAAGGAATTGTGATTGAGTATTCGCTCTCATCCTAGTATCCTATGTCCTATATCTTATCGCAGGCACGCAGTAGTCTAACAAAGATGCCACACTACCACGATATCGCACAACTCGCGAAGTTAGACCTGCATGGGCCACCACTAAAACGTGTCACGACCCACACCCGAAAATTGGGCACGAGTACGTGGGTACGTCCAGCCTACGTCGCAGCATCGACGGTAGAACGCTGTCTAGGTCAAGTACTATCTAAACAATCTCGCACGAGTATCCAACTCCATAAGGAGACACGGATAACACAATATAAATGGATCAACATACTCAATCACAACTATAGCACGATAAGAATTTGAAGAAATAAAGTAAAGTATAACACAAGTCTAAATGTAATAATCTAACTCAACAATATCCATGTCTCATCAAAGTATGCCGAAGACAAATCTGGTGCAAATAAACTACAAAAAACTAACTAGATAACTAGTGATTCTGGCTAGACCTTCCGGAATCACAACTGAACTACCAAATCCAAGTCTGCAGCTACTCACCATATGGTCCATAAAGTGATGGATAGCGGTCCTTTAAGGCATAGTCTGGAAAAATATTTTCAGTCAGGAAGGAGCAAAGTACATTTCTAATAGCAGTTCTATATCAATGATATAAGCTATGTAGCAGTATATAGATAGAAATATACAAGATGCATGTGTATGTACAAGAAATATGCAATAAAGGAAAATACTGGAAAATACTGTAAGTAAATGCGGGAAGGAACAATATGTCAATGAACAAGAATACTATGACTAAGTGTGTGAGTACTAGCTTTAACATGTGATCGACTTGGAAACTTGTATAGGTATAAGGGCCTGGCTAGTCATACGTACGGTGTATAAACAATACTAACATATGAGCAAGACTTATACATAAAGGATATGATCACATATCTATACTAAAATACTCTCCACCCCCGACTGGTATAGTAGATCCAACCATGGTACGCTATGGCACGGGATTCCCTAGGAAGGTAGCAAATCTCCCCGGAAATCAGTGTTTGTACATGCACAAGATAACAAGGAAATAAGACTTGTATAAGCTACACCATGAACAAGGAATAATATTTCATGAAGAGATCTAGATATACCAATCCGTGTAACCAGCGTGTCGAGAATATGGATATTTACACTAGATACAATGAACATAGGAGATATCATAAATAAGAAACTAATCAGAGAATGTACTCGCCTTGGGTCCTTAGCTGGTAAAACCAATATCCTGTCCCAGAGTATCGTCTGGAAGATCCAACAATCCTATAGACATATAATAAATGTAACATTTGTATCAGGTGCTACACTGACATAATCATAAACATCGAACTCAGGGCCATGCCAGGTATGGCACTAGTCAACTAGGGTCAAGTGCGTCAAGTTGCACGGGGTCGCGTCTATGATTGCTGGGCAAGACAGACGATCAAAATGGTACGGGGCTCGCCAGTACGTCAGTGTACGTGTGGAAGTTTAACTAATACTTACAGGGTTACAGGTCCATGCAAATACGGGCATCCATAATTACACGCGGGTCGCCTACAATATTTATCAATAGACATATATCAATAATTAAATTAATACGTATTTATGGGTATACCAATAATTATATACAATATGTCTAAGTATATACACTAAATTGAAATATATATATATATATATATATATATATATATATATATATATATATATATATACATAGGTTAAAAATATGCCACATTTATATATGTACTATAACCCATATTTATACGTATACGAGAAATTTATATATATATATTGAATATATTTATATATATGTTTTATATATATATATATATATATATATATATATATATATATATACCAAAATAGTACGTTTACATATACGTATATATGTATATATATGCCAAAATAATACTTATACTATATACAAGTATATTTATACCAAAATATGTTTATATATAAATATACCACAATACATTATTTAACATATAGCATTTAAATATGTATATACTAATTATTAATACATATATACATTGAATACTTATATATATAAATAGGGAAATACACGATATATATATATATATATACATATATACACATATATGCGTACGAAACATTATACACTAATTAGAGAACTATATGATATATATATATATATATATATATATATATATATTTATACACGCATACGCGTATACACATACACACATACATTTACACTCAAATACGTATATATAAATACGTACGTATATATACTAAGCTATACTCTATCAAAGAAGGAGGGGAGAGGGAGAGAAGAGGGACCCACAGTGGAGTTATGAAGTGGCCGGGGAAGGAGCTCGGATGGTCGCTCGCCGGAGTAGGCAGCGGGAGGTCGGGAAGTAGCCGCAGATACGGGGAGGACGAACAGCCGGGAAAGAGTAGAGCTGCGCCGGAGAGTTCAGTGGCTGCTCGACCGATCTACCGGAGTTCCGGGACGGGGTGACGACGATGGTGGTGGTGGATCGGGTGATAGTTGATGGTGGTGGTGGCTCTAATAGTGGAGGAGATACAGGGAGGTGGAGAAGAATGGATCGCCGGAGGAGATGGATGGAGGTGGTTGATGGTGGGAGGAGGAAGACGCCGGTAGGGGGATGAGCTCGGGCTGGGGAAGGAGAGCAGCGGGGTCGGCGGCTGATGGAGGGCCGCGCCGGAGTTGCGGGGTACAGCGCAGGGGTCGGGGGTTGATGCAGGGATGAGGGGGAGCAATATGGACTCGACGGGAGAAGCTAAAAGGACCGGGTGTCGGCTCCGGCGAGGAGGTCGGCTGATGCAGCGGGGTATTCGCCGGAGCAGAAACAGCGGAAGGAGGCCGGAGATCGGGGACTGTGACCGAAGTCAGCCAGGTGGCCGGGTCAGGCTGAGGAAGTGGGATGGTGGTGGTGTATTTCCCCCCTTGGTAAAATTCAAAACAAGGAGAGGAAGAAAAGAAAGAAGAAGAAGAAGAAGAAGAAGAAGAAGAAGAAGAAAAAAAAAAGAGAAGAAGGGAAAAGGAAAATTTAGAATGAGGGAGGAGGCTACCGTTGAGTGTGGGGGGCTTGTGAGAAGGTGTGCTTTCCTAGGTTTTTGGGGATTAGGGCTTGGTGATAGGACATTAAATAGGGAGAGAGTGTGTGGGAAATTGAAGGGTGAGGATGCACCCCTCTAGAATGGATGGTCCTGATTTGTCATGAAGAAAATTCCTACATGTGAGGATGGGGGTGTTGACTAGTCAATATTGGGCTTCTCCATTTGGTTGAACCAATGGGGTGTTGACACCTAATGCAAATTTGTAATTTAGCCCCCTTAAATTTGGGTATTTGTACGGACACATGAAATGATAAAAATTTGGCGGGCGATTCGGTGTTTGGCATTTTGTAGGGTGAGGGGGCACCGTGTGTTTGGTATGGGCTTAATTAGCAGGGTACTAGAATTAAATCGGGATTTACGGAATCAGTCAAAATGGTATCCTCAATTTAATTAGAAATAAAATGCAAGCTGTGTTCTAAAATTAATTAGGAGTACATGGGGCCAAAAATTAGGTCGGGTCATAAATACTATTAGTGAAGAAGACTCAGAACAGAATATTACTCTAATTTGGGTTGCACGAAGAATGGGTCAAGATTGCCTCCAATTTTGATTGGAACACACAACGATACAAAGTTGGAATTTATTTAGAAATAAAATAATCGTCCGCGACGAATATTGTGCGGCTAAAATGAAACACAAGGGAGCATGATTACGAGTTACAAAAAGGCAGAATGGAAGGCGGGCATGTCTAGGGCAAGGTTGTGAAATTTGTTGGAAGGCAAAAGCTATGGTAGCGCTCCAATATCGAAGCAACGGCAATGCGCAATAATTAAATAATTACGGTAAATAATTATAACCTCCAATAAATTAATTCTAAATAAAACAATTAACCACATAATCCCATAATTCGGACATGTGTTCATCTACTGGGCTTCTAGGTCAAGTCTACTAGCTCCACATTAAGAACACAGTATATATAATATAATATATTTAAGTACACATCTCATACAATTACTTAAATTAAATACACGAAATATTAAATACATAAAAAGTCAAAATTACCCCTATTTTTGGAACGTGGTAGTGACACATACCTACGCAACTGAGATACATGAAACACATCATGTATATCATACAACGAAGACGAAAGGACAAGACGATAAGCAACATCGTCCACCCGCTTGAGGATATCAAAGAGACCGATATATCGAGGACTAAGCTTTTCCTAAGCTCCAAATCTAATGACTCCATGGATAGGTAAAATTTATAAGAATACATGGTCACCGGCACTAAAGTCTAATGGCCTACGAATTTGATCTGTCCAGTGATGTTGCATATCCTATGCAACCCAAAGTCGCTCTTTAATCAAACTGACTACCTCTACTGTTTGAGTAATCATTTCTGGTCCCAACATCTTTCGCTCATCAATGTCATCCCTAGACAATGGAGATTTGCACTTTCTTCCATACAATATCTCAAACGGAGCTATCTGAATATTGTCCTAATAACTATTATTATACGAGAACTTAACTAGATGAAGATGGTCCATCCAAGACCCTTTAAAATCCAAGGTACAAGATCGCACCATATCCTCCAAAGTATGTATAGTCCTCTCCGATTGTTCATGTGTTTGGGGGTGATAAGCCGTACTGAATCTCAATTTGGTGCCCAAACTCTGATGTAGACTCTGCCAAAATTGAGAAGTTAACTAGGTGTCTCGATCTGATACTATACTGACTGGAACCCATGCTGCCTCACTATTTTTTTTATATATATCCCAGCTAGCTGCTCAGTTGACTGCCCTACTCTGAAGGAAAGAAAATGTACGACTTTTGTAAGCTGATCTACTATTACCAAAACTGCATTTTGACCAGTCAGGGATCTAGGTAGACCAATCACGAAGTCTATCGTAATGTGGTCCAACTTCCACTCTGGAATATGGAGTGGCTGTAACAATCCTGCAGGCAGATATTGCTTGCTTTTCACTTGCTGACATATCAAAACATCGAGACACGTACCTTGCTATATTCCCCTTCATCCCATTCCACCAGAAATACTGCTTGATATCCCGATACATCTTCGTACCTCATGGGTGAATAGAATACAGAGAATTGTGTGCTTCGACCATAACTTTTTATGGAATATCTCCATTCGGCACACAGAAACGATTCCAAAACCTAAGCGTTCCATTTTTATGAATCATCAATTCTTTCCTAAGATTGGACTCACACTCTTTCGAAGCTTCTGAATCTACGGATCCTCTACCTGAGCTATCTTGATCCTCTGCACCAAAGTAGATTGAATTTGTAAACTAGCTAAAATTTTGGTGTCGTACGGAAGAACCACTTCTATACCCATCTCCTGAAGATCCTCCAGGATGTGCCTCTATAGAATAGGATAATGGATGATTTATTATTCAGGAGGTATTACATATATATATAGGAGGATGCTAGCGTCCTCCTTATTTTCTATCCGATGTGGGACTAAATAAGTCCTTATAACTCAATACTTTCCCTCAAGTCCTTATTCAGGAGGTATTACATAGATATCAATCATCTCCATATAGTTACAAAAGATATCAAACTCTCTAGGACCTAAACCTTTAGTTAAACAATTAGCTAACTGCTCTCCTGATTTCAAATAGCTCAAAGTCAAAACTCATTTATTTAGCTTGTCCTTAATGAAGAACCAATCAATCTCCATATGTTTGGTGCGATCATGCTGAACTGGATTGTTTACAATATCAATTGCTGATTTTTGTCACACCAAAGTTGAAGAGAGTCTCCTCTAAACAAACATATCTCAAGCAACAAAATTTTTACCCACATTATCTCGCATAGGCTAACTGCCATAGTCCTGTACTCAGCCTCAGATGTAGACCTAGCCACTACATCTTGCTTCTTGCTATGCCAAGATACAAGATTGCCTCCAACAAAAATACAGTAACCTGTAGTGGACCTGCGATCGTCCATACAACCCGCCAAATCGACATAACAATAGCCTTCAACTCTCATATGTCCAGAACTTATAAACGTGTCACTACCACTTTTCTAGATAGGGATAGTTTTGTTATTATGCATTTATTATATATAATATTTATATTTACATATTGTGTTATTTATTTATTGGTTAGTTTACTAGCCTATTTATTGGATTTGATACTAGTGGACCTATTTAGACGACATGACTCATGAACCCAACATTTGGGCTAGGTCCATTAGACTCATCCCTCTTCATTAATTAGGAGATTAAATTAAGCCTTTATTAGGAATAGAAGCTTCCATAGTTAACCCTCCCTAATTAAATACCCCTCATGACTAATTAGTGGAGGCAATTAGGACATTGTGTGTTGCTTGGAGAGGGGTAAATAAGGTTCAACCATTTAAGGGAGAATTTATTCTCTCTCCTTCTCATAATTCACTCCAATTAGATCCCCAATTATGTTCTTTCCCAATTCAACTCATCCCTCCATCAAATTTTCCTCAAACCACTCTTAATTCCCTATAATTTTATCATCTAAGAAGCCTGGAAGCTTGGATTGCAAGGAGCACTTTGAGAAGAAAGATTTGGCTAGAAGTTTGTGTCCTATTTGTGTCCATTGAGCAATTCATTGAGAATCCATCTCCCAATAGGGATAATTCTAAATTTTCTTTAATTTAGACTATAATTCTTGCATTTAACTATTAAAAAATATCCCATGCATTAGGACTACCCATAGGAAGAAGAACTAGGTTTAATTGACCTATATAGTGACTTCTACATCGAGTTTTGTGCCCAATTTGGGAGAATTCTAAGATTTGTGCACCAAGTATTTGTCATTAGGTCAATTAGGTCTATTTGGACTTTTATTGAGTATGTGAGGTTATCTACGTGTCCATAATTGGATACGAGTAGATCGTATCATGATACTTTGTGATACGCTATGATACAAGGTTTCCTTTTCGGTGATTTGCGCATGATAGTGTAATTTCTCTTCAAATTCCATTGTAACTCATTACATTTTAGTTATATATAGTTGTAATTGATATGCATAAGTGATATTTGTGGAGAATTGGGAGATTTGAGTATTGGTTTGGGTGCGTATCAAGAGTATCCTAATGGTGCACTTAAGATGTTTGACTAAATGACTTATTGTTAGTGTGAGTGTCACGCCCCAGTCCCAAAATACGTAGGACTAGGACGCGTGAGCATGCCAGCCGTATGAATATGGTACTCCAATATATGGAAACCATAACACATGTACGCTGTATATGAATAACAAAATCCACAAGTGGTATAAATCCAACACAAGTCACATGGTATAATCTAGATCTCATCCAAAGAATTAATATAATTAAATGAATAACCAATATCTATAACTAGAACCCAAAATAAAGCATTTAATGAGGATAGTCGAATGGACACAAATCCACTACCGAACTAAAGAATATAGACTAGTCTGGATACATACACATAAGAATATCAACTACCAATCATGGGCTCGACGAGAAGACCTCATCGCAAATGCATAGCAAGTCCGGATCTGTGCTCCTGCGAATACTCATGAACAAATACACCTGGCAGAGAACCAGGTCCTCAGAGGGACATAACAAGAATACTTAAACACATGCCATAAAGTAAATACTGTAAAAACTCAAGGGTGACCTAACCATCTAAGTGAAATGCACTTTGAGGACAACTTGAGTATATGGGAAAGTGTAGGCTAGACATATGTTGACGTAATTCACCAGTCGTGACAACTGGCTAATATATGCCACACATGCCCCCATAGGAGGGCGCTCAGTAATAACGTCCATCTCCGAAGAGTATGGCATCTGTATAATATAACGTCCATATCACCCCGAAGAGTGTGGCATCAGTGTAGTATATATCGTCCATATCACCCCGAAGAGTGTGGCATCAGTGTAGTATATATCGTCCATATCACCCCGAAGAGTATGGCATCAGTGTAGTATATATCGTCCATATCACTCCGTCGAGTGTGGCATCAGTGTAAAGGAAGTGGGGTGTCCCATACGCCTACAAGTTGTCCTCTCCGCCCAATGATCTAAGCATGTTGTATCCACAACACGCGTCATAGACTATCATTAGAACAGTAGCCCATCCTTACAACCAAACAAGGACAAGGATCGGGCCATTGTATCATGACAGTCTATGCTCCACCTACTAATAACTGCTAAGTCTTCTAACATGCATCACTATTAGCAGTTATACCCTATCCGTCGCACGCCTACACGTACAGGTGGCCAACCACATACGCAGGACCGTGCCCTACATGAGACTCACAACACGTGTACGAAAATGTGTCAAGGCCTGGGAGTCATACCGATAACTCCACGACTCTAGGTGGGTCTACTAGACACTAGGCCAGACACTATCCTAACGTCAATGTATCCGTTGACTGCACCCGAGTCTCTCTCGGACGCGCACAATTTAAGATAATAAACATGCATCTAATGTACAGAATTTAAACAGTATAACAAGGCAAGGTATACTTGCCTGGCAAGCGGCTGCGAAGCACCAATATTCTGCTCCTGAAGTCGTACAGAAAATCCAACAGGTCTCCGGGGCGGTGTGCACAGGTACGGGAATCAGGGATGTCTGCTGCTGGTTGTCCGGCAAGAGTGAGGAGTCCGGGATTAACACGAGGACAAGGGTGAGATGATGATGATGACAGTGATGAGATGATGACTAGGTTGATGGTATGGATGATGATGTGTAAGGTGGTGGTGACTAGGGCGATGATGTGGAGGATGGTGATGACCAGAAGGACGATGTGGGTGATGGTAATGGTGATTAGGTTTGGAGATAATGATATTAATGAATGGTGACGATGATAGGGATGATGATGATGACTAGGACGATGATGAGGGTCAAGAGGAGGTCGACGGAGTCGTGATGGTGGTTGAGTGAGTTCAGGTGATGCTCAGACTATGGGCAGGGATGAAGTTCAGGTGGCTGCTGTAAGTCTCAGGCGAGGTGAAGTCGACGAGGGTGGCGTCATCTGGCCGGGGCTCATCGGATGAACGGGCACTCGGGGTGATTGGCAGCAGGTACAAGGGAGGTTGGGAGAAAAGGTGGTGGTGGTGTAGAGAAACTATGGTGGCCGGAGCAGCGGCCGACCGGCGTTCAGGCGAGATTTCTGGTCGGGTTGGAGGAAGGTTCAGTCGAGATGAAGAACAGGCAGTCGGGTTCTGACCGGAACGGGCTGGGGTGGCCTGATGGAGATCCGGTGCCGGAGATGGGAAGATGGCGAGGTGGGACGTCGAGGTGCATGGTTCAGGCGAAGATGGCGGGGGTAGCTCCAGCGAGTTCGGCTTGAAGGAAGGAGAGGAGAGGCGATCGGTGGTGGGTCTGTTCGAGGAGAGGCGGGGGTCCAAGGCTCCGGCGAGGATGGCAGCGGGTTGACGGAGCGGCTTGGTGAGGGGTTCATCCGGCGGGTCGACGGCTCATGGGGAGGATGGGGGATGTTCGGAGGTCGAGGGAGGAGGGGCTCTGCATTAGCCGGATCAGGGTGGCTCGGGGTGAGGAGTTTGATGGGGATGGTGACCGGGATGTCGATGAGGGAGAAGAGGTCAGAGCGGAGGAGGCCGACGGGTGCAGCATCTCACGGTCGTGGCGAGGTGGGAGGACGGCCCAGTCGGGGTTCAACGATGGGGCTCATCTCCGTCGAGTCGGGCGGAGGGAAGAAAGGAGAACGGCTGACCTGGGGGGTCGGCTGAATTAGATTTAGGGTTAGGGGATTTTAGAAGAAAAAAAATAAATAAAGGGAAGGAAAAAACTACTTTATACCTGGAGACTTTATATTTGGGTTGACCAAGGTAGGTGGGCTTGGTCAACATCCAACTTGGGATGGGCCTTGGCTTGGCATGGGTTGTTGGGAGGGCTAGAAATCGCCTTAATTAAATGCAAGGATGGGTTTAATATACGGGCGATGTGCGCGCGTTGCACATTCCGAAAATTTTACGGAAAAACCCACGTGAAGGGAAAATTGGGTTTCTTCACGTAATGTCCAATGATGGGGACACCTCGATACGTTTTGCATAAAAGTCCCCAACAATCGAGAAAATTGTACCAAGTCAGGAATTAGATTTAATTAAATTAATTGAATGCGCACGATGTTCTGGAATTAATTAGGAGTACCTGGGAATAAAATTAGGTCGAACACAAGTGTCTGGGACATAGAAGATACCGTGTAGAATATTAATAAAATTTGGTTGGTACAAAACGGTCAAGGTTGGGTTCCCGATTTCGATTGGGACGCACATGGGTACAAGGACGTATTTTGTTTAGAATTATGAAATAACGTCTACGACGTTTATTGTGCGACTAAAATGTCGTACCAGAAAACATGATTATAAATTATACAGAAGTCGGAACAGATGGTGGTCAAGTCTAGGATAGGGTTATAGAAATTGTAGACAGACAATGGCCAGTACACTACTCCAATTAACGCGACAACGGTAAGGTGCGCTACGCGATAAAATAATGTACAGTTAATCAAATGCTGTGTTCTAAATTTTAATTGGGTTCGAACTAGCCCTAATTCCACTATATAAGCCAAGTAACCCTAATTTTGGGAGAGGGGGTTTACAACCTACCCAACTTAGAATAATTTTGTCCTCGAAATTAAAAAAATAAGACATAATTGGTTTAACTCCTTCACATACCTAAGGCAAGTTAATCGCGACATCTTTGTGATAATTAAAATTCTAATCCATCCTTCGTAATCATTTCAAAATTAAGATGGTCTCTGTTCAAATCAAAATTTAACCTATCGTACTTCCTCATCAACATCCAAATTTATTTTTAATCCATATAACATCTTCACATATCAAATTTTATATCGCGATCTCCGATTACCAAAATCTCTTTTAGAAATGATTCTAATCAAATTTTTCCTCCTATTTTACAGCTTATGAACTTTTGTATTCTTCCAATTTAAATTCACTTTATATCCTCAATAGTTCAAATAGGAAATCCTGCAATCAAAAATTTCTTTTTAACTTAATCCTCAAATTTGAGATTTAATCCGTCCATGTCCATGTTTAGAGTTTTATTTATTTTTCCTCGAGGTTTAAATCGTTGATTCAACCTTCAATACTCTAAATTCAAATCATGTGCTGAAAGTTGAAATTCATTGATCCTCATCCTCTTACTTATTCGTCCAAAATTCTTAAAATTTAAAAATGGCTTGAACCTTTTAATCAAGTTTTTGCTCGATCACAATCTAAAGAAATTTCTCTCAAGTTGATAATGCAACTGCTACCCAACTTAGAGTTTACCCATCTATCACATAAGGCTCTTACATTTAAGAAATCTCATTCCTCAAATTTATTTAATCCTGTTACTCAATCCTCAAAAATTTTAACACCAAATATATTACATGTGATATGCCCTTGGTTACAAAATAATCATCAAATAAGGTAATTTGGCCTATAGGGTATCTCTAATTCTATCTGTGTATCAACTTATGCTAGACATGAGGTTTCGTCCTTCCGAAATAAGGGAAGACGGAAAAACAACAATGATGAGTTCAAGGGGGAGGTAATAGATTTGGAAGCATGGGGATCAAGGCGTTTAAAGAATTCAATAGGAATTGTCAAGGCAGTTGTGGATTGAAATCCTATTTTGGTAATTCCTATTCACATGCTCGCATCGGTACAGTTATGTAACGGATACGATATGCTCAGACATCTCTAGAGGGCAAGTGCATTCGTCTACTATCCACTATATATCTCAATCCACGTAAAGTTGTTATGCGAAGGGCGAACCAAGCGCACTATGGTTGATCAGACCGTAGTACACTGATTCTGAAATGTATTAGTGTACGCGTCCAATAATACATATGTCATGAACAAGCTTGATAAAAGACTGAGCTTGCAAAACTAGGCTGTAACAGCAGAATAAGTCGAGGTAGTTCAAATATATAAGTACGCAAGATTATTGATGAAAGGAGGTACAAAAATAATTTAAGCTCACAAACCAAACAAGATACAAAATTAAGACTCTACAATCTCTACAGTTGTCATTCTACTCCTTATCTAAGCCGCTAGTCGACCAAATAGGGGTACGGGTCTCAAATTTCTCCAGTCTGAATAAACGTTATCTTCTCATACAGTCTACAGTTTATGTCATTCAGTTACACTACATTAATGAAGCAAGAGGACTAGGTGTTACTAGGTTGTGGGGCACACTACCCAACTTAAAATATTAACTAATATTACTATAGCCTTAAGGAGATCCGGCAAAATAATAAGGTATAAACTCTTATTGGGGTATATACGGAAAAGAACTTGGTACTTATTAGGATCTTCTGTTGCATTATATAGGCAATGGTCACCTTAAATCTTAATCATAGTGCTTATAGAACAAGTATCAATAGTATGAATGGAGAAGTTACTGGTCCTCAAGGGAAAGAGGATATAATCTATATTGGGGTGGGGTACATGTTACGTGATTTAAAACTAAGAATAATTATATCACACTCTAAAGGAACAACTCAACTATTAAGCTCTAACTACCCAGCACATCATTCAAGGTTCAAATTACCAAACTATAACCCTAGCAGACTATATATCCTAACATAGAATAAGATCACTTGGCCTATAACCAGAGGAGTCAAGTGGCACAAGTTGAAGGATGAAGGAGGAAAAACACAGTTTAAATCGTCGCACAATTGGCGAACATTAAGGTTGCAGGGGATAAGATAGGAAATTACCATAGAGGGACTCTAGATAACATCATGGTTTTCTAAGGGAAGGTGGTGAGCAAATCTTCGTATTTAAGGTATGATCAAGGAGAATGTCATACTCGTTGCTCTGGGCTTCCTGAGGTACTGTCTGCTAATATCACGACAAGAATCTACATCCTAACACTATCTCACTATGCACATTAGGTTCAATCCCTACATTCGATCTCAGATTTCTATTGGTTCCTCAATACTAGGGTCAGACATTAGGGTCACATCTCTAACTAGCTCTAGTAATGCCTATACTACTCTTAAGTCATCATACATATATCAAGGGCAACGGTACATCAATCTATAGGTAAGGGGTGCTAGGGTTTACTTAATTATTCTAAACTTAGTGACGTGTCAGGATTCTAGCTGTACTCTTAATAGGAAGGTTACCCTACTTATCATCCTATCAACATGGACTTCTATATTCTAGGGGAAGGCTACACTCAAGGAACTAATAGGGAAGCACATGAATCAAGCAGGATGCAGTTATTCAATCGGAATGGATTGGAAGGAGGATGAGTCATAGTCAGTTGTGGATGAGATCCTATACTCTAATTCTAGGTGCAGGCTTGCTCGGTACAGTAACGTAACCAAGACAATATGCTCTGACCTGCATGGGCCACCACAAAAACATGTCACGCCCCAGTCCCAAAATACGTAGGACTAGGACGCGTGAGCATGCCAGCCGTATGAATATGGCACTCCAATATATGGAAACCATAACACACGTACGCTGTATATGAATAACAAAATCCACAAGTGGTATAAATCCAACACAAGTCACATGGTATAATTTAGATCTCATCCAAAGAATCAATATAATTAAATGAATAACCAATATCTATAACTAGAACCCAAAATAAAGCATTTAATGAGGATAGTCGGATGGACACAAATCCACTACCGAACTAAAGAATATAGACTAGTCTGGATACATACACATAAGAATATCAACTACCAATCATGGTCTCGACGAGAAGACCTCATCGCAAATGCATAGCAAGTCCAGATCTGTGCTCCTGCGAATACTCATGAACAAATATACCTGGCAGAGAACCAGGTCCTCAGAGGGACATAACAAGAATACTTAAACACATGCCATAAAGTAAATACTGTGAAAACTCAAGGGTGACCTAACCATCTAAGTGAAATGCACTTTGAGGACAACTTGAGTATATGGGAAAGTGTAGGCTAGACATATGCTGACGTAATTCACCAGTCGTGACAACTGGCTAATATATGCCACACATGCCCCCATAGAAGGGCGCTCAGTAATAACGTCCATCTCCGAAGAGCATGGCATCTGTATAATATAACGTCCATATCACCCCGAAGAGTGTGGCATCAGTGTAGTATATATCGTCCATATTACCCCGAAGAGTGTGGCATCAGTGTAGTATATATCGTCCATATCACCCCGAAGAGTGTGGCATCAGTGTAGTATATATCGTCCATATCACTCCGTCGAGTGTAGCATCAGTGTAAAGGAAGTAGGGTGTCCCATACGCCTACAAGTTGTCCTCCCCGCCCAATGATCTAAGCATGTTGTATCCACAACATGCG
This sequence comes from Iris macrosiphon, assembly GCA_036927795.1. Classification (NCBI taxonomy): domain Eukaryota; kingdom Viridiplantae; phylum Streptophyta; class Magnoliopsida; order Asparagales; family Iridaceae; genus Iris; species Iris macrosiphon. Next base: position 156,037,797 of record JAYESA010000007.1, read on the forward strand.
TCATAGACTATCACTAGAACAGTAGCCCATCCTTACAACCAAATAAGGACAAGGATCGGGCCATTGTATCATGACAGTCTATGCTCCACCTACTAATAACTGCTAAGTCTTCTAACATGCATCACTATTAGCAGTTATACCCTATCCGTCGCACGCCTACACGTACAGGTGGCCAACCACATACGCAGGACCGTGCCCTACATGAGACTCACAACACGTGTACGAAAATGTGTCAAGGCCTGGGAGTCATACCGATAACTCCACGACTCTAGGTGGGTCTACTAGACACTAGGCCAAACACTATCCTAACGTCAACGTATCCGTTGACTGCACCCGAGTCTCTCTCGGACGCACACAATTTAAGATAATAAACATGCATCTAATGTACAGAATTTAAACAGTATAACAAAGGTAAGGTATACTTGCCTGGCAAGCGGCTGCGAAGCACCAATAATCTGCTCCTGAAGTCGTGCAGAAAATCCAACAGGTCTCCGGGGCGGTGTGCACAGGTACGGGAATCAGGGATGTCTGCTGCTGGTTGTCCGGCAAGAGTGAGGAGTCTGGGATGAACACGAGGACAAGGGTGAGATGATGATGATGACAGTGATGAGATGATAACTAGGTTGATGGTGTGGATGATGATGTGTAAGGTGGTGGTGACTAGGGCGATGATGTGGAGGATGGTGATGACCAGGAGGACGATGTGGGTGATGGTAATGGTGATTAGGTTTGGAGATAATGATATTAATGAATGGTGACGATGATAGGGATGATGATGATGACTAGGACGATGATGAGGGTCAAGAGGAGGTCGACGGAGTCGTGATGGTGGTTGAGTGAGTTCAGGTGATGCTCGGACTATGGGCAGGGATGAAGTTCAGGTGGCTGCTGTAAGTCTCAGGCGAGGTAAAGTCGACGAGGGTGGCGTCATCTGGCCGGGGCTCATCGGATGAACGGGCACTCGGGGTGATTGGCAGCAGGTACAAGGGAGGTTGGGAGAAAAGGTGGTGGTGGTGTAGAGAAACTGTGGTGGCCGGAGCAGCGGCCGACCGGCGTTCAGGCGAGATCTCTGGTCGGGTTGGAGGAAGGTTCAGTCGAGATGAAGAACAGGCGATCGGGTTCTGACCGGAACGGGCTGGGGTGGCCTGATGGAGATCCGGTGCCGGAGATGGGAAGATGGCGAGGCGGGACGTCGAGGTGCATGGTTCAGGCGAAGATGGCGGGGGTAGCTCCGGCGAGTTCGGCTTGAAGGAAGGAGAGGAGAGGCGATCGGTGGTGGGTCTGTTCGAGGAGAGGCGGGGGTCCAGGGCTCCGGCGAGGATGGCAGCGGGTTGACGGAGCGGCTTGGTGAGGGGTTCGTCCGGCGGGTCGACGGCTCATGGAAAGGATAGGGGATTCTCGGAGGTCGAGGGAGGAGGGGCTCGGCATTAGCCGGATCGGGGTGGCTCGGGGTGAGGAGTTTGATGGGGATGGTGACCGGGATGTCGACGAGGGAGAAGAGGGCGGAGCGGAGGAGGCCGACGGGTGCAGCATCTCGCGGTCGTGGCGAGGTGGGAGGACGGCCCAGTCGGGGTTCAACGATGGGGCTCGTCTCCATCGAGTCGGGCGGAGGGAAGAAAGGAGAACGGCTGACTTGGGGGGTCGGCTGAATTAGATTTAGGGTTAGGGGATTTTAGAAGAAAAAAATAAATAAAAGGAAGGAAAAAACTACTTTATACATGGAGACTTTGTATTTGGGTTGACCAAGGTAGGTGGGCTTGGTCAACATCCAACTTGGGATGGGCCTTGGCTTGGCATGGGTTGTTGGGAGGGCTAGAAATCACATTAATTAAATGCAAGGATGGGTTTAATATACGGGCGATGTGCGCGCGTTGCACATTCCGAAAATTTTACGAAAAAACCCACGTGAAGGGAAAATTGGGTTTTTTCACGTAATGTCCAATGATGGGGACACCTCGATACGTTTTGCATAAAAGTCCCCAACAATCGAGAAAATTATACCAAGTCAGGAATTAGATTTAATTAAATTAATTGAATGCGCACGATGTTCTGGAATTAATTAGGAGTACCTGGGAATAAAATTAGGTCGGACACAAGTGTCTGGGACATAGAAGATACCGTATAGAATATTAATAAAATTCGGTTGGTACAAAACGGTCAAGGTTGGGTTTCCGATTTCGATTGGGACGCACATGGGTACAAGGACGTATTTTGTTTAGAATTACGAAATAACGTCCACGACGTTTATTGTGCGACTAAAATGTCGTACCAGAAATCATGATTATAAATTATACAGAAGTCAGAACAGATGGTGGTCAAGTCTAGGACAGGGTTATGGAAATTGTAGACAGACAATGGCCAGTACACTACTCCAATTAACGCGACAACGGTAAGGTGCGCTACGCGATAAAATAATGTACAGTTAATCAAATGCTGTGTTCTAAATTTTAATTGGGTTCGAACTAGCCCTAATTCCACTATATAAGCCAAGTAACCCTAATTTTGGGAGAGGGGGTTTACAGTGAGGGTGTTACCTATAGTATCATATGGGTATATATATACATATATAGTGTATTAGCTATTGATTTGTATATTTAAGCTTGGAGTTGTGTTGTTGTTTGTGTACACATGTGTAAGTGACTGTGACAGGTAGTGTATTGTGTGTACTATGTTGTGTATATAGGTATTGCAGTACAAAGTAAGAGAGGGGTTAGGCTAAAACAACAATCAGTGGAAGCAATGGTACCAAGTTGCAACAACAACTTTAGTTGCATAATTCACAGCTGCAGCAACAACCAGAGTATGAGCAGCAGTAGTGTGATACACTTTTGTGTATCACATATAGGGGGGTATCGGGTTGCAGTGAGATAGGGAGTGAGGTATTCAGAGAGTGAGTAGTGGTAGGAGTTCAGGTATCCTGATACTTGGAGTAAGTGCCAGGTTAGAAGCAGCAATTGAAACTTGAAACATTAGCTTCAACAGCCACAGGTATCATAAGGGTAGTAGTGTACTTGTGTACAATGGCACATGCGAAGTAAGATTTCAGATGTAGCATCAAGTTATTGATTGTTGATTGATGTTGGTTGACTATGAGGGAGCCTTGTTCCCTGCTTGGATCAGCAGTGCACAAGGGGAAGTTGGTGTGGTGTTAGTGTCTGTTCTAATACTTGAGTGTGGCCAGTGTTGAGCAGTGCAATGACTGATTAGGAATTATGCATAGATCAGAGAAAGAGGCAATGGCAAGGCCATTGGGTAAGGGGCTATGTGCAGTCATGTGTGTATGTGTGTGCATGTGTGAGAGTGTGAGTTATACCAAGTATTGGGTTTAGCTTAAATTGCAGGTAACTTAGCAAGTGCTGGATTAGTGTGGGTGTAATGTAGATAGATTTATTGAGGGTGTAAGTATCAAGACTGATACCAGGTAATTGGTATAGTATGGGTAGTAATGAAGGTTTGAGATATAGACAGTAGGTACCTATATTATATATGTATGTTATATAGTAAGGAAGATTAAGTTCTAAGTTATATAGAAGATATTAGAGATCATTATATATATATATATATATATATATATATATTATATATATATATATATATATATATATATATATATATATATATATATATATATATAATATTACTTAATAATATTAGCTAGTATAGCTAACACCTTCAAGTTACAAACTTAGAAACCTAGGTATGACCTAGTATTACCTAGAATGAGCTAGTATGGACTTGTAATCAACCTAGGAGCTAGGTATGGACCTAAAATTAAGGTATTAGCCTAGTTTGACCTAGTTTGACTAGTATGACCTAGGAATGACCTAGAAAATCATGTCTTGACTTATTTAGCATATTTATCACTTCTTTACACCAAAATGACATAATATTTCATATATAGGTCTGTGTGACACCATCTTGGACATCGAGTCATACCTTTTGCTCAGGACCACAGGTGAGTACATCTCTCTGTTAGTTTTTATTATATAATAGTGCATATATTACTTATTCTAGAATTATTATACTTAATTTTGACACATTATTACACGGACTCGTACTATATGGATCATGTCAGAAAATATTATCCCCTTTACCATGTACAACAAGTACTCCTTACACATATGCTTTATCGTGTGCATCAGGTATTCTTGTGCTCGTGTTTATTCATATGCTTCATGTTCTCACATTATTCTCATGTTCTCAGTGTGCTTATATTATAATCATGTGCGTAACGTGTCGTAATTTGATCCATGAGTATTGGTTGGGGGTGGAAGAGTAGAAGTTGGTTATGTGATCAAATCCCTTAGCATAATTATGTGTATGTCGATTATACACCTCACATATAATTAAATTATCTTAGAATAATCATGTGCAACCAAAGCTGATCATATAACAAACTTATGCTCTAAATTATATAGACAGTTATCTAGTTCCTCTTACTTACAATTTTTTCCATATTGCCTGTATTTACCTTTCCAGTTTCCTATTATATATATCTTCCTGTTTTACTTATATTTCTATTTTCTAGTTACTTGTGCATCTTGTATTTTTTTATTACTTGTTATATATTTTCTACCATGTATTTGGAACTGCTTTCAGAGTTTTTACTTCGCTCCAATCCTGACTGGATTTTTTTTAGATTATTTGTTAGAGGATTTGTATCCCACTTACTACGGGCCACAGGATGGTGATACGTCTGAGGTTGCACCTTTAGAGCAAGACAATCTAGTGCCAGCTGTCGAGGAGACTTAACTATTTCTTTATTGTATTGGATATGATTACAGCTTAGACATTTTGGCATGTTATATATATTGAGACTTTTGTGTTGAAACTAGACTTTTTATAATTAAATTTTGATTATATTGTGACTTGTGACTCTATTCTTCTATTTTATATCGTGCCATTACCTTCCTTTAGTTTGATATTGTAATTGAGTATTGATTATCATATTATCATATTGTCCTCCATTTGCAGTTGAGATATCATTGATAGGTACATTATATATTTTTTGTGAGATATTTACATAGTATTATTGACCTAGACAGCATTCTACCACCAATGTTACGGCATAGGATGGACGTATCCACGTACTCGTACCCTCACACCAGGGGGTGAGGGTTATGATAAAATATAACCCCTTTCTTGGGCTTCCTTTAATATACCTGAGAATTCTGTGAACTGCCTCCATAAGCTGCTCTTTGGGATCATGCATATATCTATTCACCACACTCACGGTCTGAGTAATATCAGGTCTTATATGGCATAGATATATAAGCCTACCAACTAACCTTGATATTGCTTATTACTCTCCGGATCACTTCCATCGGCACATAACTTATGATTCTGCTAGATAGGAGTAGAAGTCATCCTGCAACCCAGCATCAATGTCTCTGAAAGAAGGTCTAGAGCATACTTTCGCTGAGAATTAAAGAACTATACCCTTTCGTGATATTGTAATTTCAATTTCGAGGAACTGTCACGTCCTAGTCCCAAAATACGTAGGACTAGGAATACATAAGCCTACCAGCCGTATGTATATAGCAACCCCAATATATGGAAACCATAACACATACGTACGCTGTATTATGAATAATAATTCACAATTGGTATATAATGTCACAAGTTACAGGCAATACTAATATCATCCACAAAACCAATAGAAATAAATAACAAAATATGGCAATGAACTAAGTATGAAATAGTCAAGAATACCAATGGTTAGGTAAAGACAAATCTACTACCAAACTAGAATATAAAAGAAAATATAATAAGTACATTATCTAATGATCAGAGAGACTCGAAGGGAAGACCTCCTTGAAAGAAAAAGAAGTAGCAAGTCATGATCCGTGCTCCTACAAATAGTCAAGATCGTCTACACCTAGAAAGGGACCATGTCCTCAGAGGGACGTAACAAGATACATAAAAGTATGCCATAATAAACTGCAATAAACATCCAACAAGGTTCCTAACCATTCTAAGTGATATGCAATTTAAGAACAACTTTCCTGCGTATGGACTATCTGGCTAATATAATGGGATGGGCATAGTTCTTTCGGAGATCCAAGGGATACTGGCATAATGTATTTTGATCGTCATAGGCCTATAGTAAATAATGGGGTCATAATACCTCGCGTCTACGGTAGAGCTTACGGGCCAAAAAGGAAAGTGTAAAGGAGTCACATACACTTACTCATTGTTCTCCCCATCCAATGATACTAACCGTATCATATCCATGACATGCAAATACCTCTAGTAGTTATTCCCTATCGCACGTTCTATACGTATCGATGGCCAATCAATACGCAAGTCCGTGATCTACATGAGACTCACAACTCGTGTAACACCTGTATTACGGTCATATAAAACATAAAGATGCCTCAAAATCATGGGTTAGTCTTTTCATTGTAGGTCAATATGCATAATATAAATAAAAGATAGAGGACAACGCAGTCGTCGTTGCACCTAAGTATTTTTTTTGGACGCACAATTTTATGTCGCAAAATAAATGGATATAAACAACAAAAAATAAATATACAGAAAATGAATGTAACTAAGCAGTACTGTGGCAAGGTATACTTGTATGACAAGCAATCAGTATAGTATAGACGTCTAGACAACAAGCACAAGGAACCAAAAAGTAGGAACTCTGAATGAATATCTCTGGATGCTAAAATAAATATCACCAACGTCTCTAGAATGAGTGAGATAATTAGAAAACACTATCCTTTTGTCTAATTTGGACACAGGGCAAACTGATAATTTTGGGTCAAAATAATGTCCATATATGGGCTATTTTGTACCAAAATATGTACCAGGAATAAAGGTCTATAAATAGGACAAATTATAGACCAAACAAATTCTAAACGATGATACAAACTAAATGGTATATCCAGTTTTGGATTTCAGTGAGCCGATCACAAAATTGCTCGTCAAGTCAATCCGTAGGGCCCACGAAATTGCGACTCGGTCAACTGTCTAGGAATATCGTGAAACTTAGGTCACAGAACCAGCGTAATGCCACGGACCCAATGACACAAGTTTTAATAAGTTCTGATAAACTTACATCAACTAGTAGGATAATTTGTAAAATACTGATATAGAGGACTTTTTACGGATACGGGTTGATTCCGGCGTGCACACACTTCCAAATCAACTTTCGCAAAAGTTCACACGTTAAAAATACCATACGCGTCTTTTGGTGCAACTGGTATGCTATGATGTGGTCTAGTTTGGCAGAGCGAACTCCATATTACAAGTTTCATTTTTAAAAAAATAGATTTTTGGTCATTTTGAAAATAGAATAGTTTAACCAACATTGCAAAATAATAAAAACCAAAAGAACACGAATAATCTTGGTTATATTATGAATAAGTTCCTTCAAATAGATTTTAAAAATATTTAACGAGTTGGTAAAAAATTAGGCATGAACATGAGTACTTGGACTAATTTTTCTGAACTGTTTTGGGACAGATTTTTGTCAACTTTGAGTCAACTTTTCTCCCAAACCAGGACACCAAAACTCATCTTACTTGAAGAAAATCCAAGAGGGACATATTGTGAGCGTGTACGAAGAATCAATTCATAAAACAAACGAGAGAGAAGGAAGTTACATTACCATAAAGTAGGGAGTTGGAAGTCGGCCTGCTGGGTTTGTGCGTGGGTTTTAAGGTGGCCGGCGGCTTCCCGACGGCAGCTGCGGCGGGTCTAGGGGTGGTCGACGACGACAAGGCTGGCTGCTGTTGTGGGTGCGTTAGATTTAGGGTTAGGGTTACCATTGTATGTATTTATAGAGGGATAAGGGAGAGTCGAGGGGGTCGCGGGCTGGGGATCTGTCGGGTCGGGTGAGGGATTGCTTAGGTTTAGTTATTGTTGTTGTAGTTGTTTGCTGTGGTTGGTGGTGTTGCTTCCTTTTTTCCTTTCCTTTTCGTTTGTTTTCCTTTTTTTTCTTTTCTTTTTATTAACAAATATATATATATATATGTAGGTATAAAATCCTAACAAATATATGTATGAACATGAAATAAATTCTAAGAATATTTATAATTCTTTAACAAAGATAAATAATAAAAATTATATAGTGTAAAATAATTCTAAATAAATTATTTATATAAGTAATCAAATCAAATAACTTATTTTCTAATTAACCAAGAAAATAATCTAAAGAAATTCAATAATTTAATAAAAAATAGTTAAAATAAAATTTAAATTTTAGGGAGTTTACATTTTACCTAATTTAAAAGAATTTTGTCCTTGAAATTAAAAATAAGGCATATTTTAGAATATAAGGATGTCATATGGTAGAGATGTGTCAAGTACGATATATCGTACCTCAAACTAAGAAAGAAAAAAAATATAAATCATGCATCAAATTCTAAGGGTCAGTCTGGTCTGCTTAAGTAAGGTAATATGGCACGAATAAGTTTTAGTACAAGAAGAACTTGTACAAAGCATCGAGGATACGATGGATACGGTAGAGGAGATGAATAATTCAGGGAATGAGCTATTGATTGGATGGAGGATGAGCTGTCACTACTTGTTTACATGAACGATCTTGAACTATCTATGATCTAATGACCTAAAAGGATGTCTATCTTCTATAAATTTCCAATAGTCACTATTGCCTACATTTGTACTCATTGAAGTCGTCAAATTTTAAATCCTCGAAATTCGTGTCTAAGTTAAGTAAATCTTGACCATATCAAATTTTAAATAACAAAATCTAAACCTAATTCAAATCTATCACAATTCCTTGAAATTAAAATAACCAATATTTAAATTTAAATTCAGTTGATCATAATCTTGTCTCAATTTTAAATAATCAAAATTTAAATATAAGTCCAATCTATTATAATCTCCTCAAAATTTAATTAACAAAAATCAAATTACAATTCAAGATCCAAGCTATCATAATCCCCTCTAAAATTTAAATAACCCAAAAATCTATTCCATCAAATCTTATTCCACGTTTTAAATTTGAGAATTTCGCATCCATCAAATTCTAAATCCAATTTCCATCCTCAACATTTCAAATAGGTAATTCACAATCAAAATTTAACATCTAATTCAAATGATCAAATTATAAAATTTTAAATCAAATCTATCAATGTTCGAATTTAAAATTTTATAAATATTATGCTCAAATTATAAATTTTAAATCAAATCTATCGATGATTTAACCTCCAATATTCAAAATTTGAATCATATGCTCAAATTATAAATATTTGATCCATTATCCAAATTTTAAAATTTATTCCACAAGGCATTCTTCTCTTTAAAGTTAAATCCTCATCATTATAATCATTCTTTTAAAAATAATTCTCGAATTTTAAATGAATTAATTCTCTTAATCTTATTTTACTTGATTACCTTCTTAACCACCACCTAAGATTTTTATCTACATATAAAATTTCAGTTCGAGTTGACAATGCAACATCTACCCAACTTAAAATTTACCGATCTATCACACAAAACTATACCTTTAAGGAAATTTTCTTAAATCATTCAATCATATTACTCAATCCTAAAAAAAAAAAGAGTTAATATGTTCATAACATAATTTAGATTCCTCTAATACATCCTTAGTTGGCAAACAACCCACATAACAATGTAATTGACTTATATGACATATATCTAATACTAGTCATCATTTAACCTCCCTCAAGCACGAGAAGATAAGATCTAAGTTAGGAAAGAATCTAGCAAGATACAAATCAAACAGTCAAATAAGAGTTCGGGAAAGAATTCAAAGAAGGTAATTTAAATAAGTGGATGAGATCCCATACTCTAAATCCTACACACAAGCTTTCTCGGTACGGTAACATAATCGAAACAATATACTCTCGACCTGCATGGGCCATCACAAAAATATGTCACGCCCCAGTTCCAAAATATGTAGGACTAGGAATACGTAAGCATGCCAGCCGTATGTATATGGCAACTCCAATATATGAAAACCATAACACATACGTACGCTATATTATGAATAATAATTCATAAGTGGTATATAATGTCATAAGTCTTAGGCAATACTAATCTCATCCACAAAACCAATAGAAATAAATAACTAAAATGACATTGAACCAAGTATGAAATAGTCAAGAATTCTAATGGTTTGGTGGAGATAAATCCACTACCAAACTAGAATATGAAAGAAAACATAATAAGTACATCATCTAGTGATCAGAGAGGCTCGAAGGGAAGACCTCCTTGAAACAAAAAGAAGTAGCAAGTCCTGATCCGTGCTCCTGTAAATAGTCATGATCGTCTACACCTAGAAAGGGACCAGGTCCTCAAAGGGACATAATAAGATACATAGAAGCATGCCATAATAAACTGCAATAAACATCCAACAAGGTTTCTAACCATTCTAAGTGATATGCAGTTTAAGAATAACTTTCCAGCGTATGGACTATCTGGCCAATATAATGGGATGGTCATAGTTCTCTCAGAGATCTAGGGGCCACCGGCATAACATCTTTCGATCGTCATAGGCCTACAGTAAATAATAGGGTCATAATGCCTCGCATCTCTGGTGGAGCTTACAGGCCAAAAAAAAGTATAAATGAGTCACATACGCTTACTCATTGTTCTTTTCACCCAATGCTACTAACCGTATCATATACATGACACGCAAATACCTCTAATAACTGCTAAGTCTTTTAGCATAAAATTCTATTAGCAGTTATTCCCTATCTCATGTCTCATACGTATCAATGGCCAGTCAATACGCAAGTCCCTGATCTACATGAGACTCATAACTCATGTAACACCTGTGTCAGGGCCATATAAAACATAAAGATGCCTCAAAATCATGGGGTAGTATCTTAACTGTAGGTTAATATACATAATATAAATAAAAGACAAAGGATGACGCAATCGTCGTTGTACGCAAGTCATTCTTGGACGTACAATTTATGTTGCAAAATAAATTAAAATAAATAACAGAAAATAAATATACAGAAAATGAATGTAACTAAGAAGTACCGTGATAAGGTATACTTGCCTGGCAAGCAATCAGTGTAGTATAGACGTCCAAACGACAAGCACAAGGAACTGGAAAGTAGGAACTCTGAATAAATATCTCTGGATGCTGAAATGAAAATCACCATCGTCTTCAGAATCAGCGAGATAATCATAAAATACTACCCTTTCGTCCAATTTGGACACAGAGAAAATCGATAATTTTGGGTCAAAGTTATGTCCATCTGTGGGCTAATTTACACCAAATACGTGTCAGGGGTAAAGATCTCTAAATAGGACAAATTATAGGTAAAAAAAAAAACCTAAACGATGATACAAACTCAACGGTATGTCTAATTTTGGATTCCGGTGAGCCGATCATAAAATTCCTTGTCAAGTCCAACCATAAGGCCCGCAAAGCGGTGACTCGGTCAACTATCTCAAAATCTCGTCAAACCTGGGTCACAGGACCAGCATGATGCCATGGACCCAATGGCGCAAGTTATGCCGCATTAGGAGGAGCGTACATCAACTAGTGGGATAATTTACAAAATACTGATATAGAGGACTTTTTTTGAATATGGGTTGATTTCGGCGTGCACATACGCCCAAATCAACTTTCGTAAAAGATCACACGTCAAAAAATACCATACGCGCCTTTTGGTGCAACTGGTACACGACAAGGTGGTCCAGTTTGGCGGGGTACACTCTATATCGTAAGTTTTTGGGTTTTGAAAATCAGATTTTTGGTTGTTTTGGAAACAAAATAATTTAACCAACATTGCAAAATAATTAAAATTAAAAGAACATGAATAATCTTGGTTATATTGTGAATAAGTTCCTTCAAATAGATTTTTAAAATATTTAACAGGTTGGTAAAAATTGGGCATAACATGAGTACTTGGACTGATTTTTTTGAACTATTTTGGGACATATTTTTGTCAACTTTGAGTCAACTTTTCTCCCAAACTAGGACACAAAAACTCATCCTAAATGAAAAAAATCCTAGAGAGTCATCTTGTGAGCGTGTAAGAAGAATCCGTTCCTAAAACGAATGAGTGAGGAGGAAATTACACTACCACGAAGTAAGGAGTTGGAAGTAGGTCTGCTGCGTGTGTGCATGGGTTTTTAGGCGGCCGGCGGCTTCCCGGCGACAGCGGCGGCGGGTCTAGGGGCGGTCGACGACGGTGAGGCTGGCTGCTGCTGTGGGTGCGTTAGGTTCAGGATTATTAATGTATGTATTTATAGAGGGATAAGGGAGAGTCGAGGGGGTCGCGGGCTGAGGGATCTGTCGGGTCGGGTGAGGGATTGCTTAGGTTTAGTTATTGTTGTTGTGGTTGTTTGCTGTGGTTGGTGGTGTTGCTTCCTTCTTTCCTTTCCTTTTCTTTTGATTTCCTTTATTTTTCTTTTCTTTTTCTAATTCTTTTCTTTTTAACAAATATATTTATTTATATATTTATATATATATATATATATACTTATATATATAGATGTAGGTATAGAATCCAAACAAATATATGTATAAACATGAAATAAATTCTAAAAAAGTTTATAATTCTTTAACATAGATAAATAATAAAAATTATATATTTTTATGAAATAATTCTAAATAAGTTATTTATATAAGTAATCAAATCAAATAACTTATTTTCTAATTAACCATGAATATAATCTAAAGAAATTCAATAATTTAATAAAAATACTTAAAATAAAATTTAAATTTTAGGAGGTTTACAGGAACTACATCAACTGTCCCGGATCCTTGACTTCAAAATCCTCTCCAAGTCTTTTCTTCACCCGTAGGTTCTCCTCAGTATCGTCATCTGTAATTATAATATTATCAAGATAGACTGCAAGAACAATGATACGAGTCTTGGACTGCCTGTAAAATATAGTATGATCTCCATTGCACTGCCTATACCCCATACCACAGACTGCGAGCCTGAATCTATCAAACCATGCTCTCGGAGACTGCTTTTGCACATACAAAGACTTTTTCAATTTGTATACCTTCCCAATTATTCCTGAAGTAGCAAAGCCTGGTGGAATATCCATATACACCTCCTCCTAGAGATCCCCATGCAAAAAAAAATATTCTTGACATCTAGATGATGTAGTTGCCAATTGAAGTTGGCAGTTGTAAACCCCTTGATTTCAATTTTATTTATTTAATAAGAATTATTATTTTGTATATATATATATATATATATATATATATATATATATATATATATATATATATATATTTGTTATTAAAAAGAAAGAAAGGGTACTGAAGCCTTATTATGAGTTAAGAATTATGATTTGCATTATTATTATTATTATTAGTTAAATTTTGTAGTTGGTGCAGGTATAAAGTGTTTATATATATAAATTCTTAAGTGAACTTTGCTTCATTAACTCAACTTAATTATTTACATATATTAGCTTAATAAATAAAATACATGTTAGTGCTAAGTGTTGATTATAGCATAAATTATTCTACATGTTCAATAGCCTGATGTAGATACATGTGTGTACATTATATATTCTTTTGTACGAGGAACACACCCTTAACCTCTTGTGTTCTTTTATAATTCCAACTCACATCCTCCCAAATTCTAGCAAACACAACCACTACCCAAACATTTATCCCTCACTTAACACACGCAAATTAAGGAAAGCCCAACCAAAACCTAACCCATCAAACTTTTCTTTTATAAATCCTAAAGCTAGCACCCTATTTAACCTCCCGTATGGAATAGAATAGTAACCCTCATTGAAGTAGCCGCCAATCCCTCCTTTATTTTCCACAGACAATCTTCATTTTCTTCCTTGTTCTTCTTTTTCACTTCTTTCTTTCCCTCTATTCTCAAGTGTAATCCCCCTCACCAAAAATAGGTATTTTGTGTGTATTTTATATTTATTATAATTACTTTAGATTATTTTAAATCAATTAAAATCTAATTAATTTATTTGGATACTTTACCGTAGTTTGGACATTAATGATATAGAACGACCCCAAAATTTATATCGCCCTTCATAGAAAATATCCTACTCGGGAGACACTACTTGTAGGATCTTCGCGTGATACAAAATTTGACCATTCAACATTAGTATGGCACTAGTGTAACAACCGTAGTTTATTTTATTTAATATTTAGATATTTTTTATATATAATTTGTTTGTGATTATTTTTCAATCCAACCTTCTTCAATAATCAACCCATAATTCCTCCATGCCAAATTAGACCACTTTTTCCTTTAGTAGGATTTATTTATTTATTAATTATTCCCTTAGAAGCCCAATCAAATTTCAACTACCAAAAATTTACCTTAGATTTGCATATTAATTGTACATTAAGTATTCCCTTAGAAGCCCAATCAAATTTCAACTACCAAAGATTTATCTTAGATTTGCATATTAATTGTCCATTATTTTTTTCCTTAGAATCAAATCAAATCTTATTCATTAGTTAGTTATTGATTAGTTGTTGACTATTTAATATATATATATATATATATATATATATATATATATATATATATATATATATATATATATATATATATATATATATACACCCCCTTCTCATCTAAAAACAAAATCCTAACCTAATCTCCTCCTCCAAAATCCTAACTTTCTCCCTACCATCTCCAAGCCGCCGACCCCCCTCCCTAATTCACGTGGATACCACAATCATATTATCCATCCAAGAACCCTAGCATCTCATTCCTTCTTCTTCTAGTAAGTTCTTTAATCATCCTCTCATTCATCCTTCAATCTCTTCTTGAATTGTGAATATATGTAGATTATATATATGTGTGATGATGTAAACTCTATTGTTTTATTTTAAAGAACTCATACAATCCATGAACCCTAATTTTGAGGTTCAACCAAAAACTTTTGTGCATGCATGAAACCTCCTTCAAAACCCTCCTTAAATATTGTTAATAAATTTATATAGTTATTAAAAGGGAATATATTCAGTTTTTATAAATAATTTTAGATTTATTAATTTGTATTAAATTAGAGTTTTGAATATATTTTATAGGTAGTTTTGATCTAGTTTTGATGTATGCATATTGGAGACCCTTGGACCTTGTTAGGACTTGATCATAGATAGAAAATCCTAAATTTTCTTGATGAAGTATTATTTTTCAGAAATTATATATTCTAAAATTATATCAAAATTATATTATTTGATGATTATATTATCACAATATCCATGTACCACCCCTGGGCATGCATACTAGCAAAGTTTGGTTGTCAACCCTAATATGATAAACTTGTAGATGGTGAAACCCTAATTATTTTTGTATAGATAAAAGAAATAGTATTTATTGTATTTATTACTGATTTCTCATATTTATTCAGATTTTATTTCTATTTATAAAAATTAGAATTCTAGGTGTTTTATGTAGCAAATTGATCTAGTTTTGACAAAACTTGACCCCGACAGTTTCAGACTTAACCCCCGATCAAAAACCCTTATTTTAGCATTTAAAATTATATTATTATTTTTTAATTATGATTTATGACTATTTGTTCTATATTTATTTATTTATCAAAAATTGGTTTTTGTGACTAGTAGGTAACCCGTTATGACCTAGTTTTGGTTTCTATTTGGTTTTGGACTCATAGAATTTATAGGAGACGAAGCTATCACTAAAAAACCCTATTTTTTAATAAATTCCATAATTAATAGTTTTTATTAAATAATATTTTAAAAATAGCTTTTGATAATGTTTGATGGTTAGTAATATTTTGGTGCGGAGTTAATTGCATGTGAAACCAACATAGGAATAATAACTACATATTAATCTAATTAAAATAGAAGATTAGGGTCTAATTAGTGTAATAATTAATTGGTAGGTGTTCGAGACATTCCCGTGGAGAGCTCCGGACCAGATTTGTTGTGCTCGCGCTTGGCTTGGAAGGTAAGTACACTTTGCTTGATTGTATTATTCAGTTTACATTATGCCTAGTTTTTATTTTGCTAGATGTGTGCACACATCTTAGAAGTAGTTGACTTATATGGTATATTATAAATATATATGGTATCTTCTGACCTGACACTGTTTCAAATACGTTCACTGTCTGAGTGAGAGAGTGCATGGACTAGCGTGTCGACCGCGCATCGATACATGAGTTCGTGTCTTGTGTTAGTAGTTGGTGTTACTTAGTTCTAGTTTTTATTGACGTCTTTTATTATGGTTGCACCGTGTATACGGTTCAGATAGTACATTGGGAGGGAAGAATCTACTAATGTGCGTATGAGATTTATATTTCTAATGGTGTAAATGGTGTATATGGTGTACCCCCGAGTTATGCGGAACACCTGGTGGGATGAATGTTCTTCTATTTTACCCCCCTCATACGCCATTAGAGATATCTCGAGTGTATTTCACATAGATGGTTTAGTTACCCTATTTATTGTTTACTGCTTTACTTTTATACATGTCAATTTTTTGTGTACTTGTTATGTCCCTTTGAGGAGATGGCACCCTTTCCAGGTATGAAAGATCATGATTATTTGCAGGAGCACGGATCAAAAATGACTACTTCTCTCTTTCGAGGAGGTATTCCCTTAGATCTTTTTGATCACTAGATTATGTACTTATTTTGTTGTCTTTCATATTTTAGTTTGGTAGTGGATTTGTCTCCACCCAACTATTAGTTCTTCTCGACTGTTTCCTACTTGGTACATTCCTATGTTTGGTTATATATTTGGTTTTATGGATAAGATTAGTATTACCTGTGACTTATGAAGTTATATACTACTTGTGAATTATTATTATTCATAAAACAACGTACGTACGTATATGGTTTCCATATATTGGAGTTGTTATATTTATACGGCTGCATGCTTACGTATTCCTAGTCCTACATATTTTGGAACTGGGGTGTGACATATTTTTAGTGGTGTCCCATGCAGGTTAAGAGTATATTATCTCTATTACGTTACTGTATCGAGCAAGCCTGCAAATAGGATTCGAGTATAGGATCTCATCCACATATTTGACTTTTTTTATTTTTGTTCTGAATTCTTGAACTCACCTACTTTCATTGACCTTCAAAATTGTACTTGCTTAATTCTCTTGACATCGGTATCCTTGTTTTCTCACCTCTTCCTACTTAATATACTTCCCTAATAGTTCCTTAAGTATAGCCTTCTGCCAGAATATAGGAATCATTGTTGTTAAGGTTAGAATTAATTATGATAGCATACTTACTAAGAAAAATAAATTAAAATATTGGCATGTCCCAAAAGTTTAGCATACTTAATGAACCTAGCATCCAAGACCTATAAATGGATTGACCATTATCCCTTGATATATTTAGGAATGACTTGAGAGTAGTATAGACACTATTAGGGTTAGTTAGAAATCTGACCATATTGTTTGACCCTAGTATTGAGGAACCAATAGAAATCCAAGGTTGAATATTAGGACTAAACCTAACTTTCATAGTGAGATAATATAAGAGGACTATAAATTTAGATTCATGTCTTGATATTAGCATATCAGTACCTTAGGAAACCAAGAGGAATGAACCAATACCTTAGTAAGAGCAAGGGTACCTTACCTTCAGCTTAGTTGATCTCCTAGAATCTATCATCATCGTTAAGTCATACTTGAGTCTCCATGAGTCACCGATCGTGCCATCTCATCCAACTATCTATATACTTTTCCATATTGAGTTAATCTCTCCTGTAACCTCCGATTTCCAATTTCCAAAATAATTAGATTTTAATTTATTTTAAAATATCAAGTTTTATAAAATATTTCTCCTTGAAATTTTTATTTGATTTTGAACGATGTTTGATTGTAGGAGGTAATTTAAAAATCTTTATAAAAATCATTTTTCCTAAATGACGATGTATTACAAAATAAATAAATAAATAATAATATATATATTTCTCTAGTTTCAAATGTTTATTGGCTTGAAATCATAAAATTATTTATTGGATAAAATTAATTAAAGGACTAGTTGTTTCTTCAAAATAATTTTTATAATTAATAAAATAGTAAATAAATAAATTACGTAGCTTTCCTAAAATATTTTCTGAAATTATAATCTCTTCTTTTGAAATTTTACAAATTTCCATTTCCTATTAACTAGCCAGCACACCCTCATTTTTCCCACATGAGAAACCCTTTTATATTTTAATTCTGGGCCATTCATTATTGGGCCAACCCGCAACCCTTTATCCCACACCATCTCTCCCTATTTAAGTCCCTCATCACATCTCCCTAGAAACCCTAGCTAGCCTTCATAAATCCCCACGAAGCCACAGCCACCACCATTTTTTGTGTGCTCGTGTCCGTGTGTCCAGCATCACCGTGTCAGCCGTGATGGCCTCGGGTCCGACCCCGGGTGTCCCACCGTATCCATTCATTTCCTGTGTCCGGTTACAATATTACAACCCGATTTTCCGTGTCCAACACCCGGACACGACCCCCGGACACACGCAGAACCCAAAACCCTAACCATAAATCTGGCAGAACCGCCGCCTCCTCGATCTGGCCGCCTGCCACCACCACCTGGAGCCTCTCGAGTCGATCGCTGCCCGGAGCCGACGTCGTCGCCGCCGATCTGTCCTAGATCCAAGCCGCCGCCTGGAACCGAGATCACCCGCCGCCGAGTTGATTGCCGCCGGCGACTGGACCCTCGGCGTCGAGCGTCTGTGGTCGACGCCGCCGTCTCACCCGCGTCGAGCACCGCCGCTGGAACGAAGCTGCCGCCGCCTCGAAGAACCCGCCTCCTCGAACCCTGCGCCGCCGCCTCGAGCGGAGAACCCGCCGTCTCCTCGAACAGAGCACCACCGCTCTCGAGTCCCACGCCGCCGCTGGCGCCGACGCCCGGCCCGACCTCGCCGAAAAATCCCGTGAGCCTCTTCCCTTTCCTTTTTCTTTTCGATTCAGAGCTGACATTAGGGATTTGATTCGTTCAGTAGACATTTAATTAGTTTAGTTAAATGTGATTAGTTAAGTTAATTAATTAATTAGATTAATTAGTTTAATTAAATTATAACATTAGTTTAGTTAATGATTTGATTAGTTTAGATAAATTGTTTAATCAGTGAATTATTTTAATCAGTAAATTATTTATAATTAGTTAATTAATTAATCATTTAGTTAATTTATATTAGTTTAGTTTAGTTAATTATTTTCTTAATCAGTAATTAAAGTATTAATTAGTGAGTTAAAATGTAATTAGCTATATAATAATTAGATCATAATAATTAGATTATAATAATTAGTTAGTTAATGTTTAATGAGTTGGTTAATAATGTAAAAGTTAATGGAATTTATAATTAGTTAGTTATTAATTCCACATAATTGATTATTAATTTCATATAATTAGTTGTTAATTGCATATAAGTAGTTTAGTAATTTCCTATAATAAGTTTGGTAATATATACATATATATATATTAGTTTTATTGTTTATAATTTAGTTATCTATTATGTGTATAAATCAGTTATGTATTATATATATAAGGATTTTGATTTTATAAATATATAATAAGTTTGGGTTGTAATATAAATTGAGTAATGGTTTCAACATTAAGCTTAGTTTAAAAAATTTGTTATTTGGACTGATATATATTTACTATAGACATAATTGTATACTGGCTTTTACATAAATTCTAGTTTTTATAAATAAACTTTATTTGAAATTATTGTTCAAAATAATTTCGAAATGATTTATATATGTAAATACGTATTCTAGTGTATGTAATTGATTTGTATCTATATATATATATATTTTTAGTATATGTATATAAATATTTTGGGGTATAATTTCATGTAGTATAAGTGTAATAAAACGTATTTTTATATATGAATTAATTGGCATCTGTATGAATATATATAGTATAAATTTGAATTGGTAATTTAATATTAGTATATTTTAATAATAGCATTGACAATATACATATATATATATTTTAAAATGTATTTTAGCATATGTATGAGTATACATATATAATGTTCAACTAGTATAAATCAAATATGTATTTAAAAGATATATATATATATATTGTAAATACATTTAAATTGGTGCATGAATATATATTGTAAGCATTAATGATAATTAATAATATGTGTATTTATATACGTATCCCTACTAGGTGACCCTAGTTGACTAGTGCCATACCTGACAGAGCCCTGAGTTCATGTATTTGTGATGTGTTAGTGTAGCACCTGATGCAAATATGGTTTTGCTTGTGATATGTTTATAGGACTGTTGGTTTACCCAGGGGACACTCTGGAACAGGACCTCGGTATATTCACCAGCTAAGGACCCAAGGCGAGTACATTCTCTGACTAGTTTCTAATTTATGATATCTCCTATGTTCACTGTATCTAGTGTAAATATCCATGTTCCTGACACGTTGGTTACACGGATTGGTATACACGGATCTCGTCATGAGATGTTATTCCTTATTCATGGTGTAGCTTGTACAGGACTTGTTTCCTTGATATCTTGTGCATGTACAGACACTGATTCCCGGGGAGATTTGCTACCTTCCTAGGGAATCCCGTGCCATAGCGTACCATGGTTGGATCTACTATACCAGTCGGGGGTTTGGGGAGTACTTTAGTGTAGATATGTGATCATACCCAACTTTATATGCACCATAGCTCACCCCACATCTCACGTCGGGTGCGGCCTGACCATTTACATGCTCCATAGCTGTTACGTGTGATTAGCCTGATCTCTACATGCATCATAGCTAACCAACGGTTAGCCTGACTTTATATGAACCATAGCTAATCACATGTAACCAGCCTGATCAAGTTCCCAAGCCGATCACATATTAAAGCTAGTACTCACACACTTAGTCATAGGTTTCTTGCTCATTGACATATTGTTCTTTTCCTGCATTTACTTACAATATTTCTAGTATTTCTCTCATTGTACATTTCTCGTACCTATACATGCATCTGGTATGTTTCCATCTAGAACTGCTACATAGTTTATGTCATTTATATAGAACTGCTATTTAGAGATGTACTTTGCTCCTTCCTGACTGGAAAAATATTTTTCCAGACTGTGACCTTAGTAGACTGGTTTCCGACACACTTGGGGGATTGGATGTTACTGATTGCAGGTATGATTATTGTGTCATTAGACTTGTGTTGTATTCTTTATTTCTTCATTTTCTATCGTGCTGTAGTTGTGATTGAGTATTTCTAGATTATTTTTGATATCCACGTCTCCTTATGGAGTTGGATACTAGCGTGAGATTGTTTAGATAGTACTTGACCTAGACAGCGTTCTACCGCCGATGCTGCGGCGTAGGCTGGACGTACCCACGCTCTCGTGCCCCTAAACCGGGTGCGGGTCGTGACACATTTTAGTGGTGGCCCATGCAGGTCGACTTCGCTAGTTGTGCGATGTCGTGGTAGTGCGACGTCATAGTTGTACTACTGCGTACCTGCTATAGAATATAGGACATAGGATACTAGGATGAGAGAGAATACTCAATCACAAATTCTTGCGAAATTCCAGGGACCACCCCTTGAGAATCTTATTATAATTTCCAATTTAAATCTTTTTCCTTGTTTCCGTCCGCTCTCGCTTGTTGTCACTGAACTTGATTCTTGTTGAGCAGTTATTAAATTAAAATTCTTGGTATCATTGTTGAGTTTGATTCTTGTTGACCAGTTGTTAACTTTAATTCCTGGTATAGTTATTGAGTTGATTTCAAATTGAGATGAATTTTACGGACTAAAATTTATGGTATCATCTGATGACATATATTGATGAGGACAGTGAGAAAGGTAAAAACGTCTACTTTGGTTATGGAACCTAGAGTTTATCGCAGCCATATTAGCTGTCGTGACGAGAACGTAGGAACCTAACTTGGATGTACATACTTTAGTTATGAGATTTAGAGTTCTCGCAGCCATACCGGTTGGCGCGGCGAGTATTCTAGATGACATGATTATAGGGTTGCATACCTTAGTTACGGAACCTGTCGTTCATCGCATCTATGCTTACTGGCGTGGCGAGAATTCTGTGTGTCATGATTTCTGACAGACGTGTATGATTATCAGGTTGTATCTTAAATTGGTTCTTAAAGTATCATCTCAAGACTTATCTATTTCTGTTATTCAGGACTTTGTTCCATCGCTTCTTTTTCTTTACTAGCAGTAAAGATACCTTCTGTCCTTGATCCAGTTCCTTTTTGAGCTTATTTTCTTTGAGGATTCCTTGTTAGTACGATAATTAGTGACTTGCAATTATGTCTGTGTCTTGAGTACTAGTATTGACTGAGTGTTGCTTGTGAGTTTGTAAGTGTTTCCTAGTTGGACATGTGAGTATTAGGCCTTGATCTAGAATTAAACCATAGCATAATACCTTGTAACAATGGTTCTAGGATATGGTCATTAGAGACAGTAAGTAGAATGAGAGTATAGAGTATCAGTGATAGTTCTCAGAGTTAGTATCAGAGCCAACATACCCGTCCTGGATAATCATGATTATGCAATTGGATGATCTACGTGAACAATTAAGTATCCAGGAATTGTGTTAAGGACTTATGGAGCATGATGTTCAATTTGATGATTGATATCGGAAGTGTTAAAAGTAAGGAAATATATACGCATAAGAGTTAATGAGGTGTCATGGGCAGAGAAATATCAAAATTGGTAATGAAAATGGTGAGGCGTATCACAGATCAGTTTAACAGGCTGTAAAAGGTTAAAGGGAAATACCTATACATCAATCGAGATGAAGAACCATACACATGCCCATGAGAGTAAAGAAACATGAGTATAATAGAAGGTATAGGTAAACATGAGTTCTAATGAGCTTGATGAGATGATTCATTAATGAAGCTAGTAATATAATACCAAGAGTGCCGATGATTCTATATCAAGGATTATTGAAAATGGTGCTAGTAACAGTAAGCACTCGGTGTGATGATAATTAGATGATATACCAGTTGACATAAATTGAAATCATGAAAGAAAATACAGGTGATGATAACTTTGATCATTGGAGGTAATAGTACAAGTGATTCAGGCAGTACAATTTTAGTACAAAATTATAGACACTAGATGCATTGAGTGCACCTAGAGTATCAGAGACCGTGAGCACTGATATGTACCTTGTGGAGTTATAAATTAAAAAGGTGGAAATGAATTTTAAATTTTCAGAATTTTTAAGGAGTTGAGATTTTATGTTGTTAAAATATTGAGGATTTAAATTTGATTCACTAAACATAGTTAAGGCTACAAAGATTTTAGAAGTGATTAAATTTTATTTTGATGTGAAGTATCTAATTTTGAGGAGGTATATGCATTTTATTTTAAGTTGATCGGGAAGTTAAACCTTGACGATTATTTTGAGGATTAATTTTTGGTAGATGAGAGATATAAATATTAATATATGATTAGTTGATATGGGTACCAGTGTACATGAATAGGAATTTGTTAGTGTGCTAGAGTTAAGTGTTTGTTAGAGATAGTAGACACTACAAGTAATATGTTAACATGATCCTTCTTCCTTCCTAATGTTCCTTTTCTTTCGTCTTTCGATTGATTGATTGATTTTCCTAGTACTGTGGTTCACATGCATGATTTTGTTAGAATATAACTAGTAGTACCCCCCTAACAGAGACTGAAATACCATGACAAAAGACACATGACCTATATTTTCTTAAATTGCATGGCTGTAGGTAGAGTTTTCTTAAACCATGATCATTGGGTTTTGACCATAGCAAAGATCTATGACGAGGTTATGACTAACAAAAAGAGACAAGAGGATTAAATTTGTGGATGAGCATTAAATTAAATAAAGAATTTAGGGGTTGTTATAACGGAGTTGATGGATCATTGATTTTATGAAAATCGAGGTATGATTGAAATTCGAGGACAAACATTTATTTAAAGGGAGAATTAAGAAATTCACAGAGCCAAAAATTTGAGGATTTATTAATTTTAAGGAGGTCTTGATATGATTGAATTGATTATTAAAAATTTGAGAAATTTGAGAGATTATTATTTTATCTATTTGATTGCAAGATAGAAACTTTATATAGTATGAATGTTGCATTGAAGATACTGGAAGCATCGCATCGTTGAGTATTTGAGGAAAAAGAAAAGTAGGAAATAAAATTGTAAATAGAATAGTGTCAAATTAAATTCTTGGGATGAGGAGTTAGATTGGAATAAGCATCAATTGAATTTGAGTTAGATGATTGATGAGTGTTTAAAGTTAAATTTTGGGATGCAGATTTTTAAGTTTTATAAATATGCATCGATTGGATTTCAATTAAGAGGATTGGATAGTAAATTTTGTATTTAGTTATTTACTCAAAATTTGAGGAGATTATGATACTACTGGAATTCAATTAAAATATTGAGGATTTGAGTAGTAAAAATTTTACATTGGGATAATAAATTCAGAGGATGAAAAAAATATTAGTTCAAAATTCGGAAACATTATACATACGGATAAAGAAATATGAAATGAAATGAAGCTCATGGTAAAGAAGATTATAATATAATTGATTATGGGATCATAGAATTGAAGGTCGTAAGGTAAGATCATGGTATATTGAGGTTGTGATTTAAATTAAAATCTTGACCATGACAGTAACATTTGAAATCGAAGAAAATAATCGAGGTATAGTTGATGTTAAGATAAACAAACTCGAATTTGATGATAAGGCTTTTGATTCAGAAATTCTAAGATCTAATCTAATAAAGTTTGTGGAATTTGAAACTTTTATAAATATTAGTTAATGATGAATCACAAGATTGAGAAAAGTAAAATGAACGAGGATAAAAAGGAAGGATTATTTTCAGATGGTAGTAAAGACTACTCTTTTTCCTAGAAATCAAGAAAGGCGATTAGATGTCTCTTGATTACATTCTGAAGGATGTATTTAAGTTTCTTAAATCAAATTGTCGATCGTATCTTTCGAATTAGCTATAACTTTCATGTCTATATCATTCATTATACTGGGTCTTCCTTGGTTTAGTTACTTTGAAAATGTAACGTGCATTATTCAAATTATCTGTTTTTGTGATCGTGTCTACTTCCCAAAACCTAAACTTTCTAGAGGATTCAAGGCCGAGCCATGATTCCTTCAAGTTATTCCTGTCTTAAACCATATTTTCTTTTTCTTCATGTTTTCTTCTGTTTGGTAAATATTCTCCTTATGGAAATATTTTCTTCAATGATATATTCATCATTATGAACAACAAATTTTTTTTTCTATCCTAGTCATCCCTAAAATTTCGAGGACAAAATTTTCTAAGGTGGATAGACTTGTAATCTCCGATTTCCAATTTCCAAAATAATTAGATTTTAATTTATTTTAAAATATCAAGTTTTATAAAATATTTCTCCTTGAAATTTTTATTTGATTTTGAACGATGTTTGATTGTAGGAGGTAATTTAAAAATCTTTATAAAAATCATTTTTCCTAAATGACGATGTATTACAAAATAAATAAATAAATAATAATATATATATTCCTCTAGTTTCAAATGTTTATTGGCTTGAAATCATAAAATTATTTATTGGATAAAATTAATTAAAGGACTAGTTGTTTCTTCAAAATAATTTTTATAATTAATGAAATAGTAAATAAATAAATTACGTAGCTTTCCTAAAATATTTTCTGAAATTATAATCTCTTCTTTTGAAATTTTACAAATTTCCATTTCCTATTAACTAGCCAGCACACCCTCATTTTTCCCACATGAGAAACCCTTTTATATTTTAATTCTGGGCCATTCATTATTGGGCCAACCCGCAACCCTTTATCCCACACCATCTCTCCCTATTTAAGTCCCTCATTACATCTCCCTAGAAACCCTAGCTAGCCTTCACAAATCCCCACGAAGCCACAACCACCACCATTTTTTGTGTGCTCGTGTCCGTGTGTCCAGCATCACCGTGTCAGCCGTGATGGCCTCGGGTCCGACCCCGGGTGTCCCACCGTATCCATTCATTTCCTGTGTCCGGTTACAATATTACAACCCGATTTCCCGTGTCCAACACCCGGACACGACCCCCGGACACACGCAGAACCCAAAACCCTAACCCTAAATCTGGCAGAACCGCCGCCTCCTCGATCTGGCCGCCTGCCACCACCACCTGGAGCCTCTCGAGTCGATCGCTGCCCGAAGCCGACGTCGTCGCCACCGATCTGGCCTAGATCCAAGCCGCCGCCTGGAACCGAGATCACCCGCCGCCGAGTTGATTGCCGCCGGCAACTGGACCCTCGGCGTCGAGCGTCTGTGGTCGACGCCGCCGTCTCACCCGCGTCGAGCACCGCCGCTGGAACGAAGTCGCCGCCGCCTCGAAGAACCCGCCTCCTCGAACCCTGCGCCGCCGCCTCGAGCGGAGAACCCGCCGTCTCCTCGAACAGAGCACCACCGCTCTCGAGTCCCACGCCGCCGCTGGCGCCGACGCCCGGCCCGACCTCGCCGGAAAATCCCGTGAGCCTCTTCCCTTTCCTTTTTCTTTTCGATTCAGAGCTGACATTAGGGATTTGATTCGTTCAGTAGACATTTAATTAGTTTAGTTAAATGTGATTAGTTAAGTTAATTAATTAATTAGATTAATTAGTTTAATTAAATTATAACATTAGTTTAGTTAATGATTTGATTAGTTTAGATAAATTGTTTAATCAGTGAATTATTTTAATCAGTAAATTATTTATAATTAGTTAATTAATTAATCATTTAGTTAATTTATATTAGTTTAGTTTAGTTAATTATTTTCTTAATCAGTAATTAAAGTATTAATCAGTGAGTTAAAATGTAATTAGCTATATAATAATTAGATCATAATAATTAGATTATAATAATTAGTTAGTTAATGTTTAATGAGTTGGTTAATAATGTAAAAGTTAATGGAATTTATAATTAGTTAGTTATTAATTCCACATAATTGATTATTAATTTCATATAATTAGTTGTTAATTGCATATAAGTAGTTTAGTAATTTCCTATAATAAGTTTGGTAATATATACATATATATATATATTAGTTTTATTGTTTATAATTTAGGTATTTATTATGTGTATAAATCAGTTATGTATTATATATATAAGGATTTTGATTTTATAAATATATAATAAGTTTGGGTTGTAATATAAATTGAGTAATGGTTTCAACATTAAGCTTAGTTTAAAAAATTTGTTATTTGGACTGATATATATTTACTATAGACATAATTGTATACTGGCTTTTACATAAATTCTAGTTTTTATAAATAAACTTTATTTGAAATTATTGTTCAAAATAATTTCGAAATGATTTATTTATGTAAATACGTATTCTAGTGTATGTAATTGATTTGGTATCTATATATATATATTTTTAGTATATGTATATAATTATTTTGGGGTATAATTTCATGTAGTATAAGTGTAATAAAACGTATTTTTATATATGAATTAATTGGCATCTGTATGAATATATATAGTATAAATTTGAATTGGTAATTTAATATTAGTATATTTTAATAATAGCACTGACAATATACATATATATATATATATTTTAAAATGTATTTTAGCATATGTATGAGTATACATATATAATGTTCAACTAGTATAAATCAAATATGTATTTAAAAGATATATATATATATATATATTGTAAATACATTTAAATTGGTGCATGAATATATATTGTAAGCATTAATGATAATTAATAATATTTGTATTTATATACGTATCCCTACTAGGTGACCCTAGTTGACTAGTGCCATACCTGGCAGAGCCCTGAGTTCATGTATTTGTGATGTGTTAGTGTAGCACCTGATGCAAATGTGGTTTTGCTTGTGATATGTTTATAGGACTGTTGGTTTACCCAGGGGACACTCTGGAACAGGACCTCGGTATATTCACCAGCTAAGGACCCAAGGCGAGTACATTCTCTGACTAGTTTCTAATTTATGATATCTCCTATGTTCACTGTATCTAGTGTAAATATCCATGTTCCTGACACGTTGGTTACACGGATTGGTATACACGGATCTCGTCATGAGATGTTATTCCTTATTCATGGTGTAGCTTGTACATGACTTGTTTCCTTGATATCTTGTGCATGTACAGACACTGATTCCCGGGGAGATTTGCTACCTTCCTAGGGAATCCCGTGCCATAGCGTACCATGGTTGGATCTACTATACCAGTCGGGGGTTTGGGGAGTACTTTAGTGTAGATATGTGATCATACCCAACTTTATATGCACCATAGCTCACCCCACATCTCACGTCGGGTGCGGCCTGACCATTTACATGCTCCATAGCTGTTACGTATGATTAGCCTGATCTCTACATGCATCATAGCTAACCAACGGTTAGCCTGACTTTATATGAACCATAGCTAATCACATGTAACCAGCCTGATCAAGTTCCCAAGCCGATCACATATTAAAGCTAGTACTCACACACTTAGTCATAGGTTTCTTGCTCATTGACATATTGTTCTTTTCCTGCATTTACTTACAGTATTTCCAGTATTTCTCTCATTGTATATTTCTCGTACCTATACATGCATCTGGTATGTTTCCATCTAGAACTGCTACATAGTTTATGTCATTTATATAGAACTGCTATTTAGAGATGTACTTTGCTCCTTCCTGACTGGAAAAATATTTTTTCAGACTGTGACCTTAGTAGACTGGTTTCCGACACACTTGGGGGATTGGATGTTACTGATTGCAGGTATGATTATTGTGTCATTAGACTTGTGTTGTATTCTTTATTTCTTCATTTCCTATCGTGCTGTAGTTGTGATTGAGTATTTCTAGATTATTTTTGATATCCACGTCTCCTTATGGAGTTGGATACTAGCGTGAGATTGTTTAGATAGTACTTGACCTAGACAGCGTTCTACCGTCGATGCTGCGGCGTAGGCTGGACGTACCCACGCTCTCGTGCCCCTAAACCGGGTGCGGGTCATGACATCTCCCTCCATCATCATCGTTAAGTCATACTTGAGTCTCCATGAGTCACCGACCGTGCTATCTCATCCAACTATCTATATACTTTTCCATATTGAGTTAATCTCTTCCTCCATCATAGATCAAGTATCATTGCTCTTTACCAATTAAAACCTATTGAATGATTAGAACATTTTTCTTGATCATACCTCGAACATAGAGACTAGCATACCACCTTCCCTTAGGAAACCATAATATTATCAAGAGTCTCTCTATTTACTTTCATGTCTTGTTTCTCCGAAACCTTAACGCTCGCTATTTGTGCGATAACTAAAAATTTTCTTCATCTTACAAATCATGACACCTTACCCTTCTAATGGTAGGCCTAGTTATTCCTTTCATGTTAGGATATATAGTTAGTAGGATTATAGTTTGTTAATCTTGAATTTAAAATTTTTGTGCTTAGTAGTTATAACTTGATAGTTTGAGTTGGCATTTAGATTATGATTCTAAAATTATCCTTTAGTTTTAAATTAAGTAATATGTTCCACATATCTCAATACAGGTTATATCCTCTTTCACTTGAGAGCTAGTAACTTTTCCATTCTTAAGTTACAGTATTAGTTGATTCTCGTAAGTTGGGTAGCATGCCTCACAACATAGTATCTCATAGTCCTTTTGACCTATTAATAAAGTATAATTGAATGTCACTAACTATATGCTAGCAAAAGAAGATAGTGTTTATCCAGACTGTAGAGTTTTAGAGACCATACCCCCATTTGGTCGACCAGAATCTTAGATAAGAAGTTAGTATGGCAACTGTAGAGACACAATACCAGAAGAGTCTTAACTTCTTGGTGAACTTAAATTATTGTACTTTCACTCATCATAATCTCACATACTTATATTATTTGGACTATCTTGACTCATGCTGCTATTACAGCATAGTTTTGCATGCTTATCCTTTTATCAAGCTTGTTCCTGACATATGTATTAGTGGGGGCCTACACTAATACATTGTCTAAATCAGAATCAGTATATTATGGTCTAGCTAACCTTAGTGCGCTTGGTTCGCTCTTCGCATGACTACTTTACGTGGATTAAGATATAACTGACTTAGCTTGTTAGACAAATATACTTTTCCTCTAGAAAGGTCAGAGTATATTGTATCGGTTACATAACTGTACTGATATGAGCATGCAAATAGGAATTTACCAAAAAATAAGATTTTAATCCATAACTGACTTGACAACTCTGTTTTGAATTCTTTAATCACCTTGAACCCAATACTTATATTCTATCACATCCTCTTTGAATTATTTATTATTGTTTTTCATCTTTCCCTATTTCAGAAAGACGATCGCTCGTGCTTGATATAAGTTTGATACACAGATAGTACTAGATATAACCCATAGGCCAATCATATTACTATGTGACCATATTTTGTAATTAAGGGCATATCACCTGTGATAGGTTTTGTGTTAAGATGTTGAGGATTATCAAGCACTATTGGATGAGTAAGAAATTTTTTTCTTAAAGGTATAGCCTTGTGTTTATGAAAGATTGGTAAATTCTAAATTGGGTAGAAGTTACATTGTCAACTGAGATAAAGGTTATATGAAGGTAAAAATCTTAGATCATGATCAAGTAATATAAGATCGAGAGAATTTGAGAATTTTTAGAAGAATAATTAAGATGATGAGGATTGAACTTTAAAGAGAAGAATATCTTATGGAATGAATTTTAAAATTTTGATATTAGACAAAATATTTATAAATTGAGCACATGATATAAATTTTGAATATTGGAGATTGAATCATTAATTTAAAATTTGAGGATAAATATAGAATTCTAAACGTGAGCATTGATGGATGGAATTTAAAATTTTACGATTTGATGATTTGAATTAAAAGTTAAATTTTGATTGTTGGATCACTTATTTGAAATATTAAGGATATAAATTAATTTTAAAATTTGATGAGTACAAAATTCTTAAGAGTTGTTTATTATTTAAAATCTAGAGGAGATTATGATAGTTAGAATTATGATTTAAAATCTGATATGGGTTATTTAAATCTTGAAGACTTAAAATTAGATTTTGATTATTTAAAATTCGAGAAGAGATTACGATAGGTTAAATTTTGATTTAAACAGTGGTTATTTTAATTTTGAAGAGATTGCGATAGATTTGAATCGATTTTGTCATTTAAAATTTTGAGAATATTGCGGTTGATTTATCTTATATACGAATGTGAAGGATTTAATAAATTATGCCTTATTTTTAATTTTGAGGGCAAAATTCTTGTAAGTTGGGTAGATTGTAAACCCCCTCACTCAAAATAGATATTTTGTGTATATTTTATATTTATTATAATTACTTTAGATTATTTTAAATCAATTAAAATTTAATTATTTTATTAGAATATTTATCGTAGTTTGGACATTAATGATATAGGACGATCCCAAAATCTATATCGTTCTTCGTAGAAAGTAGCCTACACGGAAGACACTACTTGTATGATCTTCACGTGACACAAAATTTGACCATTCAATATTAGTATGGCACTAGTGTAACAACCATAGTTTATTTTATTTAATATTTAAATATTATATATATATATATATATAATTTATTTGTGATTATTTTTCAATCCAACCTTCTTCAATAAGCAACCTATAATTCCTCTATGTCAAATTAGGTCACTTTCCTCTTTTATAGGATTTATTTATTTATTTATTATTTATTAATTATTTTTTTATAAGTCCAATCAAATTCCAACTACCAAAGATTTACCTTAAATTTGCATATTAAGTGTCATTTAATTATTCCCTTAGAAGCCCAATCAAATCCTAACTACCAAAAATTTACCTTATATTTGTATATTAATTGTCCATTATTTTATTCCCTTAGAATCAAATTAAATCTTATTCATTAGTTAGTTATTGATTAGTTGTTGACTATTTAATAACTAACAACCTAATTAGGAAACCTCCTAATAAATAACTATCCATCCTAATCCTACTCCTACCCAAACCCGCGACCCCTCTCCAGATTCGCGACCCTCTCTCCCTCCCTCCCTCTCTCTCTCTCTCTCTCTCTCTCTCTCTCTCTCTATATATATATATATATATATATATATATATATATATATATATATCCTCCTCCAAAATCCTAACTTTTTCCCTACCATCTCCAAGCCGCCGACCCCCCTTCACGTGGACACCACAATCATCTTCTCCATCCAAGAAACCTAGCATCTTCTTCCTTCTTCTTCTAGTAAGTTATGTAATCCTCCTTTCCTTCCTTCTTCAATCTCTTCTTAAATTATGAATATATGTAGATTATATATATGTGTGATGATGTAAACTCTATTATTTTATTTTAAAGAACTCATGCAATCCATGAACCCTAATTTTGAGGTTCAACCCAAAACTTTTGTGCATGCATGAAACCTCCTTCAAAACCCTCCTTAAATCTTGTTAATAAATTTATATAGATGTTATTAATAGGGAATATATTCAATTTTTATAAATAATTTCAAATTTATTAATATATTTTAAATTAGAGTTTTGAGCATATTTTATGGCTAGTTTTGATCTAGTTTTGATGTATGCATGTTGGAGACCCTTGGACCTTATTAGGACTTAATCATAGATAGAAAATCCTAAATTTTCTTGATGAAGTATTATATTTTCAGAAATTATATCAAAATTATATTATTTGATGATTATATTGTTACAACACCCATGTACCACCCCTTGGCATGCATACAAGCAAAGTTTGGTTGCCAACCCTAATAGGATCAACTTGTAGATGATAAAATCCTAATTATTTTTATATAGATAAAAGAAATAGTATTTATTTCATTTATTACTGATTTTATCATATTTATTTCCATTTTATTTCTATTTATAAAAATTAGAATTCTAAGTCTTTTATGTAGCTAGTTGGCCTAGTTTTGACAAAACTTGATCCCGACAGTTTCGGACTTAACCCCCGATCAAAAATCCTTATTTTAGAATTTAAAATTATATTATTATTATTTTTATTCTGATTAATGATTATTTAGTCCAGATTTATTTATTTATCAAAAATTAGTTTTTGTGACTAGTAGGTAACTCGTTATGACTTAGTCTTGATTTCTACTTGGTTTTGGACTCATAGAATTTATAGGAGACAAACCTTTCACTAAAACCCCATTTTTTCAATAAATTTTAGATTTAATATTTTTTATTAAATAATATTTTAAAAATGGTTTTTGATAATGATTGATGGTTAGTAATATTTTGGGGTGGAGTTACTTACATGTGAAACCAACGTAGGATTAATAACTAGATATTAACCAAATTAAACTAGAAGATTATGGTCTAACTAGTATAATAATTAATTGGTAGGTGTTCGAGACGTTCCTGTGGAGATCTCCGGACCAGATTTGTTGTTCTCGCAGCTTGGCTTGGAAGGCAAGTCCACCTTGCTTGATTGTCTTATTCAGTTTACATTATGCCTAGTTTTTATTTTGCTAGATGTGTGCACGCATCTTAAAAGTAGTTGACTTACTTGGTATGTTGTAAAGATATGTGGTTTCTTCTGACCTGACACTGTTTCAAACACGTTCACTGTCTGCGTGAGAAAATACATGGACTAGCGTGTCGACCACGCATCGATACGTGAGTTCCCATCTTATGTTAGTAGTTGGTGTTAGTTAGTTCTAAATTTTATTGACGTCTTGTATTATGTCTGCACCGCGTATACGATTCAGATAGTACATTTGGAGGAGAGAATCTACTAGTGAGTGTATGAGATTTCTATTTCTAATGGTGTAAATAGTGTATATCGTGTACCCTCGAGTTCTGCGGAATGCCTGGTGGGATAAATGTTCATCTATTTCTCCCCCCTCATGCGCCACTAGAGATATCTCGAGTGTATTTCACATAGATAGTTTAGTTACCCTATTTATTGTTTACTTCTTTACTTTCATGCATGTCAAATTTTTGTGTACTTATTATGTCCCTCTGAGGACCTGGCATCCTTTCCAGGTATGGAAGATTATGATTATTTGCAGGACCACAGATCGAGACTGGCTACTTCTTTATCTTTCGAGGAGGTATCCCCTTAGAGATTCTTGATCATAAGATGATGTACTTATTTTGTTGTCTTTTATATTCTAGTTTGGTAGTGGATTTATCTCCATCCAACTATTAGTTCTTCTCGACTATTTTCTACTTGGTACATTGCCATATTTGGTTATAATTTCTATTTGGTTTTGTGTATGAGATTAATATTGCATGTGACTTGTGAAGTTATATACCACTTGTGAATTATTATTATTTTTCATAAAATAATGTATGTATGTGTATGGTTTCCATATATTAGAGTTGTTATGTTCATACGGCTGGCATGCTTACGTATTCCTAGTCCTACATATTTTGGGACTGGGACGTGACATCAAGGACGACCCTCCCATCTCCTCCTCATCACTTTCGTCCCTTTCTCTACTACTATTCTCATGTGAGTTCACTGCACCATGGCGTTGCACCTCGCCAGCACATCCAAGCGGCGCTGCTGTCACAAGCTACGAGTATGCTGACATACGAGAGATGTCATGATTATTCGATCTTCTCCGCCTATCTTTATAAGAGATCCACTCATCCGTATCATCACCTTACCGAGATGCACCAGCACACACGAGCTCATCATTCCCTCGTCTACATCGCCATATCAACCCTCCTCCTTGTCGGAGCGCGATGGGCCTACACAAAATGTTGATCCCTTCCTTCACCGCTCCGTCGAACAAAGTTTATGACATCAGCATTCCTCCCCGTGACCAGGCCTCGATGTTTCCATACTACTGACGCCACCCATAGTCCTCCCTAGCCATATTTGATTCAGTGAAGATGAGCGCTCTGTGGAACTGCTGTAGTTGAACCCAACTGATCGCGATGTCAGGATCTCTGCAACCGCTTACGTTGAGTGGTTCCGGGTCCAACTGCATTATTCCTCTGCTACACACTTCCCGAGTTTGTCACCTCGCCTGCACCGTTCAAAACTGAGCCCTCCTTCCCCGCTGTGCCAATCTCGTTGCATGCCGAGTCCCGAGCGTTGAAGCTAGCGCGGGAGTTAGCCATAATGAAGAAGTTCGGCAACATATTTATATAGGTAATATTTTGGCTGCCTACTTTTTAATTCCTTTGGATATAGATGTTTAGTATTTCTATGTGATATCAAACGTAGGTATAGAGTAGTAGAACACTACTAAGTTATGTTTATGTATAGCAAAGAAAAGTAGGTGTGGAGTAACATACTTGCTACTTGGTACTTTGTAATATATTGCAAAGAAGAAAGAAGTAGAGGAAGAAGAATGGTAGCATGCATGGTCACGTAGGATAGAGCTTTTGGTTTGGCCACTAAAGTGTGGACACCATTAGAAGGTAATTGTTTGGCATGGCTACTTTTAACATTAGTTAGTAGTTTAACACATATAAGTTATATACTTCTCTATGTCTATTTTTAAGTGGCCTAGGTTTTGCACGCATAGATGCAAGCATTGTATAATACTACAACAGATCAATGTTTATATGGTAGGAGGTTTGAATGCAGAGAATTGATGGTAGTATAGTTCAAGATGTTGGATATTTGATTTAAAGACATTTTTTTAATAAGGGATTATTTTAGAGGAATTGATAGTTAGTTTCGAGCCAACAAGTCTTAGCTTTAAATGAATTTAATCCATAGATTCTTGAAGCTTAAGTTAGGTTTAACAATGAACCTAAATAAGAATTATCATAGAATAAGTACAGATTTTTTATAGTTGTAAATAAATAAATATTGTTAAATTAATATATTATGTTTCTTGAATATTTCTAGGACTTTGGATTCTGGAAAGCAGCATATTCGGACGAATGCACAGGCAAGTATACCTTGCATATTGTTTACATTATTTATATGCATATTTTCTTACCAGTCATTTAATTTATATATACTGATATATATATCACATATTTCTTACATGTATGGTTATATGATTATTTATGCTGATACTTAGGCATGATGCACGAATTCACATTGCATGATATACTAGGTGACCCATACATGATGCCTGACCGTTACTTGATATTGGACTTGTCCCATACACGTTTGTATAGACTTATCACCTGCTAGTAGTCGACTGGTCATGTCGTAGATGTGACGCGGGTAGTAGCATGGGGAGGGAAGAACATACACTGGACGCTTGGGCTATTTTCCTATATTGCTACCATTGTCTCATTCCCAGAGCTTCGAATTCATCATTAGTTAGAAATTGCAAATTTATTATTAGTTACCATAATTTCCCTTACAGGGACTGCAGATTACACCATGACAGCCCGCGTGCACGAGTGATTTTCTTAATTTGTATTTCACATAGGTTGGTCAGACTAGTTGTTGTTAGTTGTACATAGACCCATGGTTACTTCTTCGCATGTTATTTATTGTTTTTTATATGAAATATTTCTATGTATCTTGGTACGTCCCTCTGAGGACCTATTTTCTTTCCAGGTATATGCTGAGACTGATTTAGGATTATCGGGGATACTTCTTCGGGATTTCAGGTATCTCTAGTGATGCCTTCTTATCTGATCTTTCATAGTTTGTTTCTATTCTTAGTTCATAGTACATAGCTAGTATTGCGGATGTTATTTACGGATTTATGGACACTTGATCTGATTATGATAGTTTATACGTATTCAAGTCGGACAATAGTCTAGTTAAATACGTAGCTGGTTATTGCCACTTATCTGGTCCCTCATATTTTGGGATTGGGGCGTTACATAGTTTTTTTGGTGGCCCATGCAGGTCACGTCTTTGTAAAATATATACGAAGTTGTGGTAGTACCTAGGTTAGTTGTACTACTACTGACTATGACCAATTGAGGAATTAAAAGAATTGAGAATACATCCACAACTAGGGTAATAGGCTGTCATGCCCCAGTCCCAAATACGTAGGACTAGGAACACGTAAGTATGCCAGCCGCATGGATATGGCAACTCCAATATATGGAAACCATAACCCATACGTACGCTGTAATATGAATATAAACTCACATGTGG
Organism: Iris macrosiphon; assembly: GCA_036927795.1. Lineage (NCBI taxonomy): Eukaryota > Viridiplantae > Streptophyta > Magnoliopsida > Asparagales > Iridaceae > Iris > Iris macrosiphon. Next base: position 156,074,751 of record JAYESA010000007.1, read on the forward strand.
TATGTATAATGTCACAAGTCACAGATATGCTAATCTCATCCACACAACAAGTCATAGAAAAGAAATACTAAACTAGAATAAGGAGTCTGAAATATCTAAAATAATAGTCGGGTGGAGACAAATCCACTACCAATGACTATATCCAAAACTAAAATGAGAGAGGAGTGTAAAATCTTCAATATAAAATAATATAAAGACAGAAGTGTATCAGCTAAAAGAATACATCGCCAGATAATCAACGATGCTCAGAAGGTAAGATCTCCCGACAGAAAATAATGCGTCAGGTCCAGGCCCGTACTCCTGCAAATACTCAAGAGCAGATACACCTGGCAGCGGACCAGGTCCTCAGAGGGACGTAACAAGATACAGAAAATACGAGCCAACTTGAATACAGTAAACATGCATATAATATGAAAATAAATAAGTACGCTGTACAAGACAATCTATATGAATGCAAGTGAGGACAACTTTTTGACGTATGGGCAAGGATAGTCTACTCGATCTAAGCCTCACAACTCACACACCCGTCTAGAACATCAGAAATCGACATACCTCTGGGGTAGCGACCAGCGCGACTCTACAAAAATTGACATATCTCTGGGGTAGCGACCAGCGCGACACACGCCCGTAGTGCGAGCTATATACTATGGTTTACCAGAGTGGTTGAAAGCCCATACGCCTAATTATTGTCCTCTATGATACTAAGTGCCATGTGTGTGTCAACATATCAAATATATAGTAATGACTGAAAGAAAAACTACACATGCAAGAACTATACAGAAATGAAATAAATAAATAGAAATATAAATAGCATGCAAAGTACTGTAAATAATTTGGCAAGGTATCTTGCCTGGTAAGAAAGTTGTAAGGTGTACTGTCCAGAAGTCAAACGCACATGATCAAAAGCTATGGCCACAGAACAAATGTCTTCGGATGCTGAAATAAATATCACCAACGTTTCTAGAATGAGCAAAATAGCTAAAAAGCACTTCCCTTTCGTCCAATTTGGACACAGGGGTAAAATGGTAATTTCGGGTAAAAGTGGGGTCCACATGCGGCCCACTTTGCACCGAAAAGCGTGCCAAGGGTAACAGTCTCTAAATGGGATAACCTATAGTTCAAACAACTCTAAATGTCAATACGAACCCAACGGTATGTCCAAATGTGGATTCCGATGGGCCGAACACAATTTGGTCCAAAAAGTCAACTGTGGGGCCCGCCAATTGGCGATCTGGTCAACTGTCTCAGAAATGCGTGAAAATTGGGTCATAGGACCAGCGCGTTATCCCGAGTCCAGTGGCGCAAGTTTTGTCGCAATCTGACAAGCGTGCACAAAATACGTGCGAGTTCCACAAAAGTGGCGACACGAAATGTGTCCGCGGATACGGCCTGATTCCGGCGCGCACACGCGTCCGAATCAGTCCCCACAAATTTTCACGTGTTCCGTTATGCTGCGTGCACCATTTTGGTACACTTGGCACACGGCAGGGCGGTCCCGATTGGCGAGGCGCGCTCCGATCTCCAACTTTTGGAAAACCAGAAAAAGTGGGTGCGCGCAGTTTTGTGACGAATATAATTCTGTCCACAGCGACTAATAGCACAAAGTTATTATACAGAAAATAAACTAGGTCATGTAATCTACAGGTATCAAAAAGAATTACCGAATTCGGATCTCTGTGGTGGGAGATACGAACTCGGCAATATGGGTGGTCAATCTGCGATTGCAGAATTCTGTCTGCTCATCCAACTTTGGACGCTGTTTTTCACCTAGGGGCACACGTTTTCCGAGGCTGACTATAAAACAAATACTGGAGAGGGTTGAGGGAAGATCATACCTATAAAAACGGAATAGCGTTTGGTCGAGCGAGTCAACGGAAAAACACGCCGGAGCGAAGGTGCCTCGAGTGGGAGACTGCAGTTCGCGAGGTCGGCGTCGACGGGATGGTTGGATGGCTTGGGGAGGCTTCTCTGGCTGTGGTGACGGCTCTAGGTGGGAAGAGGAAGTCTGGAGTTTCTAGGTTAGGGTTTTAGAATTAACTATATATATATATATATATATATATATATATATATATATATATATATATATATATATATATATATATATATATATATATTATATATTAAGAGGAGAGAGGGGGTGAGCGGTTCCGCGGGTGAAAGGGAATCGGAATAGGAATAAGGTGCTGTGCTAATGCTTGGTTTGTGTTTTAGTTGGAACGGAAAGGTTGCATAGGCTGCTTTGGGCGGTCCTTAGAAGAATTTCTAAGGGATGTGAATAGTAGTAATGTTAAGTTACTGGATGCATTCTAAGTAAGTTATTTGTTGTTATTATTATTATTATTATTATTAGTATTAATTAATTTCTTATTAACACTTTTGCTTTCTTTCTTTAAATATATATATACATATATATATTTGTATATATATATATACATATGTATATTCACACATAAAAAAATTTATATAATAGGGTATTGCACATCGTTAGGCTAGCAACAGCTCAAGGGGTCTCCTACATGGAATAAATTTCCGAAAAATTCCTGATGGTCCCACAAGTCATCTAAGTGCCCGAACACCTAACATAAATATTATTAAAAATCTATTTCTCCTATTTAGACCTAATTACTATAATTTAATTAACAATTAATAATTAAAAGGGTTTATACGATTTTCTAGGAAGGGGGTTTTACATTCTACCCAACTTGTAAAAATTTCGTCCTCGAAATTAAAATTAAGCTACGATAGAATGCACGGATGGTATAAGATTTGCATTGTTTAAAATGCAAGGCTAGGTTTAAAGGGGTGGGCGATGTTGCATGTTGCACGTCCCAGAAAAAAAATCAAATCGTGGAAAAATCTATATGACAAAAAAAAAAATAGGTTTCTTCATGTGTCATGTCCAATGGTGTGAACACATAAATGCTCTTTTGCATAAAAGCGTCCAACAACTGGAAAATTGCACAAAGATGAGAATTGGATGATGGGCATGTCTAGGATAAGGGTGTAGAATTTGTAGGAAGACAGTGGCTAGTGTAGTGCTCCAATTATCGGAGCACGATAAGGGGCACTAAGTGATGCAATATTGCAAAATTAAATAAAAAATATTGTGTTCTACTCCGAACTGGATTCAAGCTAACCTTAGTCTCACTAACTCAGCCAAGTAGGTCAAATTTTTGGGTGAGGGGTTCACAATCTGCCGAACTTAAAATTTTTCATCTACCACCTAAGGCCATACATCTAGAAAAACTATTGCTCAAATTATTTAATCATGATTTTTAATCCTCAAAGGTTTAACACCAAATATATCACCTATGATATGCCCTTAACCAATTATAAAAGAGGGTCACTAAGTCATGTGATTAGCCTTATGGGATATATCTAGTACTATCGGTGTCAACTTATACCAGCACGAGGTTTCGTCTTTCCGAAATAGGGGAAGACGGAGAGCAATAATAAAGAATTCAAGGTGAAGGTGACAGAATACGAGTACGAGGTTCAAAGAGATTAAGGAATTCAAAAAAAAAGAGTTGTCAGGACAGTTATGGATTAAAATCCTATTTTTGGTAACTTCCTATTTATATGCTCGTATCAGTACAGTTATATAACCAATACGATGTGTCAGACATGTCTAGGGCAAGTATATCCGTCTACTACCATATATCTCAATCCACGTAAAGTAGTCATGCGAAGAGCGAACCAAGCGCACTAAGGTTAGCTAGACCTTAATACACCGATTCTGATTAGGCAATTGTATCATTGTGTGCACCCAATAATACATATGCCATGAGCAAGCTCGATGAAAGAATAAGCTTACAAAAACTAGGCTTTAATAGCAGCATAAATTAAGGTAGTACAACAAACATAAATACGCTGGATTATGATGAAAGAAGGTACAAATTACTTCAAGTTCGCAGAAGCAAAAACAACATAAGCAATAATAATAAAAGACTCTACAATCTCTACAGTTATCATACTAATTCCTTGTCTAGGTCGATATTTGACAAAGCAGGGGTATGGCTTCTAAGCTCTACAGTCTGAAAAAAACAATATCGTCCTAAGCTAGCATACAGTTAAATGTCATTCATGCACACTTCGTTAATAGGTAAAAGACTATGTGATACTATGTTGTGAGGTATACTACCCAACTTATAACAATAAACTAGTACTGTAATTGTCTTAAGGATACCGTAGAAAATCTTGTTAAGGTTTACGAGAAGGGTCTTGGTACTTATTAGGGTATCCTCTATGCTAGGGTCAAATATTATGGTAAAACTCCTAACTAACTCTAGTAGCATCTATACTACTCTCAAGTCTTCATAACACATAAAGGGTAATGCTAAACCAATCTATAAATAAGGAATTCTACGGTTCACTTAATTATTCTAAACTTAGTTGTGTGTCTATATTCTCTTTGTATTCTTAATAGGTGTGCTACTCTAATTATCATCTAACAACAGGAACTTCTATATTCTAGGAGAAGGCTATACTTAAAGAACTATTAGGGAAGCACAGAAATCAAGCAGGATGCATTTGTTCAAAATAGAACAGATAGGAGGAAGATAAACCATAGTTAATTGTGGATGAGATCCTATATTCTAGTCCTAGGTGCAGGCTTGTTCGGTACAGTAATGTAACCGAGACAATATGCTCTCGACCTGCATGGGCCACCACAAAAACATGTCACGCCCCAGTCCCAAATACATAGGACTAGGAACACGTAAGCATGCCAGCCGCATGGATATGGCAACTCCAATATATGGAAACCATAACCCATACGTATGCTGTAATATGAATATAAACTCACATGTGGTATGTATAATGTCACAAGTCACAGATATGCTAATCTCATCCACACAACAAGTCATAGAAAAGAAATACTAAACTAGAATAAGGAGTCTGAAATATCTAAAATAATAGTCGGGTGGAGACAAATCCACTACCAATGACTATATCCAAAACTAAAATGAGAGAGGAGTGTAAAATCTCCAATATAAAATAATATGAAGACAGAAGTGTATCAGCTAAAAGAATACATCGCCAGATAATCAACGATGCTCAGAAGGTAAGATCTCCCGACAGAAAATAATGCGTCAGGTCCAGGCCCGTACTCCTGCAAATACTCAAGAGCAGATACACCTGGCAGCGGACCAGGTCCTCAGAGGGACGTAACAAGATACAGAAAATACGAGCCAACTTGAATACAGTAAACATGCATATAATGTGAAAATAAATAAGTACGCTGTACAAGACAATCTATATGAATGCAAGTGAGGACAACTTTTCGACGTATGGGCAAGGGTAGTCTACTCGATCTAAGCCTCACAACTCACACACCCGTCTAGAACATCAGAAATCGACATACCTCTGGGGTAGCGACCAGTGCGACTCTACAGAAATCGACATACCTCTGGGGTAGCGACCAGCGCGACACACGCCCGTAGTGTGAGCTATATACTACGGTTTACCAGAGTGGTTAAAAGCCCATACGCCTAATGATTGTCCTCTATAATACTAAGTGTCATGTGTGTGTCAACATATCTAATATATAGTAATGACTGAAAGGAAAACTACACATGCAAGAACTATACAGAAATGAAATAAATAAACAGAAATATAAATAGCATGCAAAGTACTGTAAACAATTTGGCAAGATATCTTGCCTGGTAAGAAAGCTGTAAGGTGTACTGTCCAGAAGTCAAACGCACAGGATCAAAAGCTATGGCCACAGAACAAATATCTCCGGATGCTGAAATAAATATCACCAACGTTTCTAGAATGAGCAAAATAGCTAAAAAGTACTCCCTTTCGTCCAATTTGGACACAGGGGCAAAATGGTAATTTCGGGTAAAAGTGGGGTCCACAAGCGGCCCACTTTGCACCGAAAAGTGTGCCAAGGGTAACAGTCTCTAAATGGGACAAACTATAGGTCAAACAACTCTAAATGTCAATACGAACCCAATGGTATGTCCAAATGTGGATTCCGATGGGCCGAACACAATTTGGTCCAAAAAGTCAACTGTGGGGCCCGCCAATTGGCGATCTGGTCAACCGTCTCAGAAATGCGTGAAAATTGGGTCATAGGACCAGCGCGTTACCACGAGTCCAGTGGCACAAGTTTTGTCGCAATCTGACAAGCGTGCACAAAATACGCATGAGTTCCACAAAAGTGGCGACACGAAATGTGTCCGCGGATACGGCCTGATTCCGGCGCGCACACGCGTCCGAATCAGTCCCCACGAATTTTCACGTGTTCCGTTATGCTGCGTGCACCATTTTGGTACACTTGGCACACGGCGGGGCGGTCCCGATTGGCGGGGCGCGCTCCGATCTCCAACTTTTGGAAAACCGGAAAAAGTGGGTGCACGCAGTTTTGTGACGAATATAATTCTGTCCACAGCGACTAATAGCACAAAGTTATTATACAGAAAATAAACTAGGTCATGTAATCTACAGGTATCAAAAAGAATCACCGAATTCGGATCTCTGTGGTGGGAGATACGAACTCGGCAATATGGGTGGTCAATCTGCGATTGCAGAATTCTGTCTGCTCATCCAACTTTGGACGCTGTTTTTCACCTAGGGGCACACGTTTTCCGAGGCTGACTATAAAACAAATACTGGAGAGGGTTGAGGAAAGATCATACCTATGAAAACGGAATAGCGTTTGGTCGAGCGAGTCAACGAAAAAAATGCCGGAGCGAAGGTGCCTCGAGTGGGAGACTGCAGTTCGTGAGGTCGGCGTCGACGGGATGGTTGGATGGCTTGGGGAGGCTTCTCTGGCTGTGGTGACGGCTCTAGTTGGGAAGAGGAAGTCTGGAGTTTCTAGGTTAGGATTTTAGAACTAACTATATATATATATATATATATATATATATATATATATATATATATATATATATATATATATATATATATATATATTATATATTAAGAGGAGAGAGGGAGTGAGCGGTTCCGCGGGTGAAAGGGAATCGGAATAGGAATAAGGTGCTGTGCTAATGCTTGGTTTGTGTTTTAGTTGGAACGAAAAGGTTGCATAGGCTGCTTTGGGCGGTCCTTAGAAGAATTTCTAAGGGATGTGAATAGTAGTAATGTTAAGTTACTGGATGCATTCTAAGTAAGTTATTTGTTGTTATTATTATTATTATTATTATTATTAGTATTAATTAATTTCTTATTAACACTTTTGCTTTCTTTCTTTAAATATATATATACATATATATATTTGTATATATATATATACATATGTATATTCACACATAAGAAAATTTATATAATAGGGTATTGCACATCGTTAGGCTAGCAACAGCTCAAGGGGTCTCCTACATGGAATAAATTTTCGAAAAATTCCTGATGGTCCCACAAGTCATCTAAGTGCCCGAACACCTAACATAAATATTATTAAAAATCTATTTCTCCTATTTAGACCTAATTACTACAATTTAATTAATAATTAATAATTAAAAGGGTTTATACGATTTTCTAGGAAGGGGGTTTTACATAGGCTTCTATAAGATCCTTCCAGCATGATTACTTTCGTGCTATTCTTTTCAGCATGATTGCATTCGTATTTTTTTTGTCCTGTAAATTTGCCTGAAATTCTCTATTGGTCTCTGGGTTGACTCATCTCATTAATTTTTTTTTGAAAATATCTCATGGATTTGGTAAAGGAAAAGTTTAAGAAACTATATTTCATCCTTGTATTACGGAATCATGAGCTTTTGTCGCCAAAGGCATACTGGCTAGGTAGAACTTCAGATAACATAATCACAGAAGTATATATATTTCTTGGATTTTACCTAGACTGCATCATATGCATCTTGATTGACTCTTCCAGCTTATTTTATAAAAGTTATTTTAGAAACATCTAATGGATTTAGTCGTAGACAAGTTCAAGAACCTGTATCTGGTGTAACAGTAGTGCACAACAGCTATCCGTCGTATTATGAAACAAGGAAGTTATTTGCAGCTAGATGCACCCTGGCATGGTAGTAACTTCACATGACATGATTACAGAGGTATATGGTTCTCGAATTTTGCCTAGACTACGTCCTATGCATCCCGGTTGACTCAAATATCGTCATTGAAAAATTGTTACTATTTCTTTCCTGCTTTGCTTGACTCTAACATTATTTGATACGGGTATGGATTATTTGAACCAGCCTTAGGTCCTTGCTACATTCTTAATGACTGAGCTAGAAAACCCCCCTATGGATGATTATATTGTATAACTAGAGTAAGTTAACGTGTGAATGTGATGTTTGAAGAGTTAAGGGAAATTATTTTGAAATGGTATGGTTTCTAGGATTGGGTAAAGTATTATAACAAGTTCTATCTAGGAGTATGTTTTGGAATAGAAGGATCTTGGAACATGGGCGATTTAGTAAAAGTTATCAAGAATATAATTTGATGGTGAATGACTAAGTTGAGAAGGGTAATGATATGACTATGATCACAATCAAAATTTATGGATGAACGATTGAGGTAAAAAAAAAAATTGAGTCATAATGAGAATGATAAAATTAGAGATGTAAATTAGTAGATGAGATGGAATTAGAGAAGAATTAATTCTTAGGCAAACATGAATGCAAGTGATTGGTATTAAGTGCTTCATTGCACGATAAGATATTTGGTAATATTAAGATGGCAATATTGATAGAGGATTACATGAAAACCTAGATTATAATACTACTTATAATTGAGAGTGAATTCTATCGAGAAATTATCTTGGACTTGAGGAACTGTTGGAAAATGTGGTTGATGTCACTGAATCCAAAATAGAGAAAATAAGATTGCTATTCTTACAAACAACGATAAAAGAAGTAAAATTTTGGTGCTGAAAAATGTAAGGGACAAGCATTGGTAAGGATAAGAAACTAAGTCTTGATGATGAGACAAGTCTCTATAAGGCCTAGTATTTGGTTGTAGAAAAAAATAAGATGAGGAATCATTTTTGATAAAAATGAGTAAATAAATATAAGGATTATAGTTGAGTTTATGTCTGCTTTGTTGAATACAGTTTAAAACTTTGAGGACTAGACCACGATTGATGAGAATTAAGAGAAGTAGTGAATATTTGATACATTAAAGTGAGTAGTCAAAAAAGAGAGAGAGGACAATGTGTCATCTTAAATCTTTGATCAACGAAGAATGAGACATGTAATCATGGGGACTCAAAATAGTAGACTAAGAGTGGAGGGATTACTTGAATATTTTAAATTGAAGGTTCTTTCAATTTGAATTTCATAAGAAGGAAAGATGGATAATGATAGTAGATGGATATAGGGAGCAGAAGCAATATTCTAAACTTGGTCATTTAATTGGTTAAAAAAAGGGTGTTAATGAGAGTGTATCATCAATGATTAAGAAGGAATTATATAAATTGGTATTGTTAATTCTATGATTCATAAAAGCTCAAGGAATGCTAAATTGAAGATGGATTAACTATATGATCGAATGTTAGTGACGAACAAATTTAGAGGTGGTTCATTAATTTTGAGGACAAATTTTTTTTAAGGTAGGTAGAATGTAAACCCCCTTATTTTGATTTTATTTATTTATTATTATTATTATTACGTATATATATATTTTGTTGTTATTGTTATTAAAAAGAAAGAAAGGGTAATGAAGCCTTATTATGAGTTAAGAATTATGATTTGCATTATTATTATTGTTAGTTAAATTTTGTAGTTGGTGCAGGTAGAAAGTGGTCATATATATAAATTCCTAAGTGAACTTTGCTTCATTAACTCAACTTAATTAGTTACATATATTAGCTTAATAAATAAAATACATGTTAGTGCTAAGTGTTGATTATAACATAAATTATTCTACATGATACACACACATACACACACACACACACACACACACACACACACACACACATACGAGGAACATACCCTTAACCTCTTGTGTTATTTTACAACTCCAACTAACATCCTCCCAAATTCTAGCAAACACAACCACCACCCAAACATCTATCCCTCACTTAATACACGCACACAGAGGAAAGCCCAGCTAAAATCTAGCCCATCAAACTTTTCTTTTCTATGCCCTAAAGTTAGCACCATATTTAACCTCTCGTATGCAATAGAAGAGTACCCTCTTTGAAGTAGCCACCAACCTCTCCTTTATTTTCCATAGACCATCTTCATTTTTCTTCCTTGTTCTTCTTCTTTATTTTTTTCTTTCCCTCGGTTCTCAAGGATGGCCCCTCCCTCTCCTCCTCATCACTTCCATCCCCCTCTCCACCACGTGAGTTCACCGTACCGTGGTGTCACGTCTCGCCAGCACCTCTAAGTGACGTTACTATAACGAGCTATGAGCGAATCGACATACAAGAGACATCATGATTATTCGAGCTCCCCCTGCCTATCTTTGCAAGAGCTCCACTCCTCCGCATCACCACCTTGCTGAGATGCACCATCACACACGAGTTTATCGTCCCCTCGTCTGCACCACCATATCAACCCTCCTCCTCGTCGGAGCACAACGGGCCAACACAAAACGTTGATCCCCTCATTCACTGCTGCGTCGAGCAGAATTTGCGACATCAGTGTTCCTCCCCGTATCCAGACATCTACTTTTCCATACTGCTGACGCCACCCGCAGTCCTCCCCATCTACATCTGAGTCACTAAAGATGAGCGTGTCGTGGAACTACTGTAGTCGCACCCAACTGATCGTGACGTTAGGAGCTCCTCCACCGCCTACGTTGAGTGGTTTCGGGTCCAACTGCATTATTCCTCTGTTGTGCTTTTCCCGAGTTCATCGCCCTACCCGCATCGTCCCCTCGCCTACATCGTTCAAAACTGAACCCTCCATCTCCACTGTGCCTAGCTCGATGCATGCTGAGTCCCGAGCATTGAAGTGAGCGTGGGAGTTAGCCGTAATGGAGAAGTTCGGCAACATATTTATATAGGTAATATTTTGGCCGCCTACTTTTTAATTACTTTGGATAGATATGTTTAATAATTTTATGTGATATCAAACGTAGGTATAGAGTGGTAGAACACTACTAAGTTATGTTTATGTATAAAAAGAAAAGTAGGTGGGGAGTAACATGCTTGCTACTATTCACGTTGGAACTTTATAATATATTGCAAAGAAGAAAGAAGTAGAGGAAGAAGAATGGTAGCATGCATGTTCATATGGGATAGAGCTTTTGGTTTGGCCCCTGAAGTGTGGATAGCATTATAAGGTAATTGTTTGTCATGGCTACTTTTAACATTAGTTAGTAGTTTAACACATATAAGTTATATACTTCTCTATGTCTATTTTTAAGTGGCCTAGCTTTTGCAAGCATATATTCAAGCATTGTGCAATACTATAATAGATCAATATTTATATAGTAGGAGGTATGAATGCAGAGAATTGATGGTAGTATAGGTTAAGAGGTTGGATATTTGATTTAAATAAATTTTTTTATAAAGGGATTATTTTCGAGAAATTGATAGTTAGTCCCGATGTCAAGACCCGCACCCGAAAAATTGGGCATGAGTCATGGGTATGTCCAGCCTATGCTGCAGAATCAGCGATAGAACGCTGTCTAGGTCCGTTCTAGGTCACAACTATATATATCTCACAATAACTTGTCAAGATAACCTCTCCAAAAGGAGGGCAACAACACAATATATATAAACTCAATCACAATAACTAAGAGAAGAGTAAAAGTACGGTAAGATATCAACAAAAGAAACAAGGAACCAAAGAGAGCAAGTACAATATCCAAAATATACAGTCCAAGTCTAAGAGTCTACAACATCTCATAGTAGCAAAATAATAAATAGTACAATCATCCAAAACACTAACTGGAAACAAACCCAGTGAAACCCACCTGGATATACTAGGGCGCTAGCGGCGTCTCCTCTGTTGAGACGGGCTCCTCCTCAATCTCAGGGTCGCAACACTCGTCGACACCTGGCCCGTAGTAGGTCGGGCAAAAATCCTCAGGATCCTCTGGAAAAATATATCCAGTCAGAATTGGAGCGAAGTACATAACTCTGAAATCAACTCCAAATGCATGGTAAGGTGTATATGACTAGCAATAGAAAAGAATACAAGATGCACAGAAAAGTAAATACATGGTAGAACTAATAAAGTAACTATAATATAAAAGTGGAGAACAATACAAGTAGTAGAGAAGTAACTGCATGTGAGAAAATAGGAATACTAGCTAAGTGCCTTGAGCACAAGTTCGTTATATGATCGGCTTAGGTTGCACATGATTTAATCTACGATAACTCTGTTATGCGTGAGTTGCATAACCGACATACACATGAATACTGTTTGGATTTGATCACATAACCAACTTCTACTCCGCTCCCCCACTAATACTCTTGGATCCAACCATGACATGCTACGTACATGATAAATAACTCGCGCATATGAAGGTGAGAGCACACGAAACACATGATAGCACATGAGAATCAATAGCCGAAGCACATGATGAAATATATGTGATAGAGTACCCGTTGAACACGGTAAGGGGGATAACATCTCATGACGAGATCCAACTAGTATCAGCTCATGAAATAATGTGTCAGAATCAAGTATTACAGTTCTAGAACAGGTGATATATACGCTATCATGAAATAGAAACAATCAGAGGTAAGTACTCGCCTAACGTCCTAAGCAACTAGTGAGGATCGAGATCCGGATCGGCGTCGCAAGGACCTATTATGAAAAGCAAGGTTAAACGGGGTTCTAAAGAGTTAAACAGATATAAAATAGCTAAAAACAAGCTTTTAGGGTTGTTCTAGGTCGAACGGGTCAAATCGGTGAAAGCTGGGTCAAAAAGTCAACTTGGTGGTCCAAAAAGTAAACTCTAGGCCAAAACTAGGTCAAACGTTCACTTTGGCGGTCAACAGGGGCAATTACGGTCAACTCTAGGTCAAACTAGGATGCCCCTAAAATTCTAGGTCAAAACTAGCTCATTAAGCTAGTAAACCCTCAAACTCGCCTCCTTGAGATACCGGGATACCCTCGGTATCCGATACCTCAACCTAAGCTATACACCCCACATAAACCCACTAACACATACCCTAACACGTATAGATTGTCGCACCCCGATCCCGTAGGGGCCGATTATCCTCGCTTGGTCCCTACGGAACCGTTCGTCCTCGCTTGGGCGCGATATCGTGCAAGCCTAAGGTGCGCTTGCACCAGGCAACGTACCTGCACAAGACATAAGTTAGACAAAAATATACATATATGGGCACAGAGTAAAACACAGAGAACCAAAGTTGAACACATTTGATAGCACACAAAATACTTTCATTTTATTGAATACTAAAGATTTGGATTACAAAGGTTTGCTTGTCTGAGTTACAAAATATGCCTTAGAAGGCTTACAACTCTTTTCATATTCCCAAAACTAGCCACAACGTCCATTACATTATGTCCTTGTAGTAGGACCAAAATAACCAAACATCTAGTAGAAGAAGAGTAGCCCACTGGAGAGGTAAGCAGCAGAGGAAGCAGCACGAACACAGTCCTAGGGAAGGGTGCGCACACGTTGATTCAGGTTGAGGATGCTTGCCAAACTCTCGCTTCCAGTACCTGGATATTTGCCCACAAACGTGGGTCAGTACTACCACATGTACTGGTGAGCGACCATGGCCAAACTCACCTTAGAAATCCACACTAAGTAAGCATATGAAGCTAGCATTATTAAGTGGTCTTTCTGGTTGTCTAGTTTTATTTTAACAATTCATGCAAGAAAACATAGATAATATATCGCATATGCATATGATAATCTTACCCACGGCCGAGCGGTTATCCCTGCAGCAGACACACAAGCTAGCCATAATTTGCATATGAATAACTTATGAATCGATAAAGGCATCAAGTGTTAGGTATGCAAGAAGGTAAACCTAGCATGCGCCCTAACTATATGATGGTCCCCTCCACGGGATTAGCAGTTGGGACGTACAAGCCCATCTTACTAATGGACGTGTCTATCCTCCCGTAAATAAGGACGTTCAAGCCTCAGGATATTTAGATCTCTTTCCGGCCGAACGATCCCCAGTGCCCCAGGGACCGCTCGAGAGATAATCCTTGTGCACAAGTTGTCCTGACCAAATGCATGAATGCAAGACCTATCAGAAAATATGCTATCATGCAACTGATGAACAATGCACAACAAGTCTATCTTTTTTTCTCATTTTCTAGCTCAAGTCCAGAGTTTTCTTGCCACAATACTCAATGCACAGCATACAAGGGACAGTTAAGCATTCCATAAGCAACTAGTAAGTTAGCAGTTCTATACTTGAAGCATGCAATACTTTCTTTCTCTTTTAGCTTATCTTTTTAGTGAGGTAACATATTTATGTGAACTAGAGATTCTTTATTAGGCATGCAGACTTAAAGGATTCATCGAAGGGCCTAAGCCACTCATCGAATGAATCGAACGAGAGGATGGGGAAGCCTTAGGCGACGTTCACTCTTTGGTTATGCATCCTGAAAATGCAATAATACTTGGTTAGCATACTTTAATCTCTTTCCCTTATGATTCGAAAAGAATGCGCAAGCGAGAAAGCGAAATCATGAAAACCAAGTCATCGAAAGCAACTCAAAACACAAAGCAACACAAAACCAAAAAGCAAAGCAACCAACGAAAACTCTTGGACTTATTTCAATAGAAGTCGTTCGATTAGTTCGAAGGGTTCATTGTACTTCGTCCGTGTTGATTTGGCGGTAAGGTTTCCCCGAGACTCGATTCTCAACCGAGTCGAAGCAGCTTAGTGTTCCATAAGTATCCGTTCGGAGCGGGGCATTACATACTACCCCACTGAGAAAAAGTTTCATCCTCGAAACTTAAGAAATCAAGGAGGCGATAAATGATGCATCAAGAGATCAAAGGAAATAGACTCACCAACATCGTGTCCGCTCTCATCACGCTCAATATTCAACTGATACACTCTAGGCCTTCTTTTCTGATCAGTTGGTTCAAGAGCAGGACCCGGAGGGGTCTAAGTCTCAACCCGAGCAGTCTTATTGTTCCCACTCTGGTATGGCGGCGGAACCCTCTTGTTTTGGCAGTTCACTGCCAGATGCCCTTTCTCCCTATAGTTAAAACACTCATTATTTGCAGCATGACAAACATCCACGGTATGGCCTGGTTTGTGGCAGTAATTGCACGTAGAACCTGGGCACCGCTCGCCCGCTATTTTCTTTTCTCCATCATGGTATCTTTTAGCAGGAGGGTTTCGAGGAGCCGGTGCCTTCTCCGTAGTATCTTGCGGCATAAACTGCTCATTCTGCACCGCTGCCTCAAATGCTTGGATGTATGTTTTGTACTCCCAGTTCATAACATCTTTTCTCAGATTATCGTTTAAGCCTTTTATGAACCGATGTGTGCGGGCTCCCTCGTCGGGAATCATCGAACTAGCGAACTTAGCAAGCTTGGAAAATTCTGACTCATAATCTTCGACGGACATGTTCCCTTGCTTAAGTTCGGTAAACTCGTCTTCGTTTCTCTGCCTGACAGCTGGTGGGAGGTAATGTGCAAGGAATGCTTCCTTGAACATTCCCCAAGTGATCCTACCATCCTGATGCTTGGTGGCAAGGTCTGCTTTCTTGACTTCCCACCAATCGTGTGCACGTAACCGCAGCTGCATATCCGCACACGCCACCCTCTTGTTCGCAGGTATTGAGGCAAAGCTAAACAAGCTCTCCATCTTTGCGATCCAGTCCATCACCTTATCCGGCGTGGTCCTGCCTTCAAACTCCGGAGGGTTCAACTTTAGGAACTCAGCGCCTTTAAAGGTAGACTTTTCGGTCGCGCGATGAGGCTCATTTGTTTCTGCTAATCCTGCGTCTTGAGGTATGGTCGGGGCAGTCACAGGTGTTGCAGCGGTTGCCGATGCACCACTGTGTGCTACTAGTGTTGTCACAATTTGAGTCAGGGAGTCAAGCTGCTTTTGTTGTACCGAGGCTCTAGCATCAGCTCGTTGCTACTGAGCCTCGAATCATTCTTGTTGTGCAGCATGACGATCATTTTGATTCTGTAGCATTGCAATCAGTCTATCCATTTGATCATCGCTCACGCTAGCTGCACGCGATGTCTCAGGGTTACTAGCACCTATTTTTGTCATCTTTGCTGCAAAAGAGAGTAGCTTGCATTAGTCTCATAACGTATTATGGACCTATTGCATGGGACGTTGGTTTTTCATACTCTTAGGGACCTTTCTCACTCGATTTACTTCTTATAGATTCGAAATCAATTTTCGAAATTTGGAACTTTTTGAAATCGCTTGAAAACTTATATCATTTTCGAAAACGATGTTTGAAGAGGCCAAAGGCGTTGAACCATGCTCTGATACCACCTGTTGTGCCCCGATCCCGTAGGGGCCGATCGTCCTCGCTTGGTCCCTACGAAACCGTTCGTCCTCGCTTGGGTGCGATACCGTGCAAGCCTAAGTTGCGCTTGCACCAGGCAACGTACCTGCACAAGACACAAGTTAGACGAAAATATACATATATGGGCACAGAGTAAAACACAGAGAACCAAAGTTGAACACATT